>JAWPHD010011962.1:0-79425 GCA_037043455.1 Cyrtodaria siliqua
CGTAAAACGTTTAATTCTAATGACGTGACATATGTGCAATCAATTCCACTGCAAATGTCGTACTGTTGTAAACACCATTAATCAAATCCGCTGTTTTACGCAAGTGTAAAATAGCTGCGGGAAAAAACAGGACGATGTGTCCCGGAAACTAGTTCACACTTGACGAAAGTATTGCTGGTTACGCCTTGATATGTAGGGAATTCAAAAAAAAAGGATAGACTCATTATCACAATCGTGTACTAAATAAAGAAGATATGATCATCTGAAGTTTCTTCTGAAATGGATACTGTATGGAAGCCGGAACTTTGCCAACTATTACCATGTAAGGACTATTTATAAATATGATACTTCACTGTTTCAAAATAAATACACCTCAGTGTAATAATTATCAGTTAATAATGTTGTAAATAACATGGAAAGCGTCTTGGAACAAGCATCGGCATGACTTGGGACGATCGAGGGCATGACGAGGATAGTGTCTTGAAAGCATGCAGAACATGTCGAGGATAGCGTCTTGAATGACGAGGAGAGCGTCTTGGAAGGATGAAGAACATGACGAGGAGAGCGTCTTGTCGTCTTGGAAGGATGAAGATGGCGTCTTAGAAGGATGAAGAACACGACGAGGATAGCGTCTTGTAAGGATGAAGAACATGATGAGGATAGCGTCTTGTAAGGATGAAGAACACGACGAGGATAGCGTCTTGTAAGGATGAAGAACACGAAGAGGATAGCGTCTTGGAAGGATGAAGAACATGACGAGGATAGCGTCTTGAATGACGAGGAGAGCGTCTTGGAAGGATGAAGAACATGACGAGGAGAGCGTCTTGTCGTCTTGGAAGGATGAAGATGGCGTCTTGGAAGGATGAAGAACACGATGATGATAGCTTCTTGGTAGGATGAAGAATATGACGAGGACGCCGTCTTGGAAGGATGAAGAACATGACGAGGATAGCGTCTTGGAAGGATGAAGAACATGACGAGAATAGCGTCTTGGAAAGATGAAGAACATGGCAAGGATAGCGTCTTGGAAGGATAAAGAACATGGCGAAGATAGCGCCTTGGAAAGACGAAGACCATGACAAGAATAGCGCCTTGAAATTATGAAGACCCTGACGAGGAGAGCGTCTTGTAAGGATGAAGAACATGATGAAGATATCGTCTTGGAAGGATGAAGAACATGATGAGGATAGCGTCTTGGAAGGATGAAGAACATGATGAGGAGGATAGGGTCTTGGAAGGATGAAATATATGACGAGGATAGCATCTTCGAAGAATGAAGAATATGGCAAGAATAGCGTTTTCGAAGCATGAAGAACATGATGAGGAGGATAGCGTCGTGGAAAGATGAAGAACATGATGAGTATAGCCTCTTGAAAGGATGAGGAACACGGCGAAGATATAGTCTTGGAAGGGTGAAGAACAGGACGAGGATAGTGTCTTGGGAGGATGAAGAAAAGGACGATGATAGCGTCTTGGAAGGATGAAGAAAATGACGAGGATAGCGTCTTGGAAGGATGAAGAACATGACGAGGAGAGCGTCTTGGAAGGATGCAGAACATGATGAGGAGGACAGAGTTTTGGAACGATGAAGAAAATGACGAGGATAGCGTCTTGGAAGGACGAAGAACACGACGAGGATGACGTCTTGGCAGGATGAAGAACACGACGAGGATAGCGTCTTGGTAGGATGAAGACTATGACGCGGGTAGCGTCCTAAAAAATGATGAACACGACGATGATAACGTCTTGGAAGGATGAAGAACATGACGACGATAGCGTCTTGGAAGGATGAAGAACACGACGATGATAGCGTCTTGGAAGGATGAAGAACATTACGACGATAGCGTCTTGGAAGGATGAAGAACACGACGAGGATAGCGTCTTAAAAGGATGAAGAACACGACGAGGATAGCGTCTTGGAAGGATGAAGAACATGACGACGATAGCGTCTTGGAAGGATGAAGAACATGACGACGATAGCGTCTTGGAAGGATGAAGAACATGGCGAGGATAGCGTCTTGAAAGGATGAAGAACACGACGAGGATAGCGTCTTGAAAGGATGAAGAACACGACGAGGATAGCGTCTTGGAAGAATGAAGAACATGACGATGATAGCGTATTGGAAGGATGAAGAGCATGGCGAGGATAGCGTCTTGGAAGGACAGGAGTATATTATAGTAAAGGTTGCCTGGTCTTGACAAGTACCTGACACACGAAGAACATGACGAGGATAGAGTCTTGGAAAGATCAGAAGTACCACAGTACTCTTCCTCAGTCATCAATTCATAAATTAATAAGTTGATAATTTACTGCTTGTGGTAAAACTAGGAGTTAGGTTAGCAATCAAAGGACGCTGCACTGTTGCAAAGCGGTTCGTAGCCATCCAAGAAATATAAACTGCCAGTTTTATTGGTATATACTGTAAAACATAAATCATCCCCGCCAGAAAAATAAGCTCGAGCGCCCTTGCATCTTAATTACATCCAATAAAATGTCAAATTTACCGAACAAATTTGTACTCGTGAATTTTTTCTCGTGTTTCACGCTAGGCGAGGAAGAAAATGTATACTTAATACGGTAATATAACTATTATTTCTGTCAAGAAAATTATGATAATTATGACATAATTGGCAGAAAAGGAAATAAATTATATACGAGAATACGACAGTAACTCGTACTGAAATAAAAATTCCATAAAGCATCACGCAATATTGTAAATTCAATCCATATTCATTTCTTAATATTATAATCATTACTGGTGTTCTTTACTGTGCTGTTGTTATTAGCTGGCTCTGTGGGTAAAGTAAAATGTTATTGCAACGCTGACTATATATAGAGTTTAATTAACATTGTTGAAGTGATACGGGAAATAATTCCCGAGTGAGAAAGATTCTTGCGATATAGAAACGAGTGCGTTTTCGCACGAGTTTCTATATCGGAAGAATATTTCTCACGTGTGAATTATTTTCCGTATCACGACAAAAATGTTAATTAAACTATATAATATATATTCTGTGATGAATTTTTTTCCAATCGTCTTTTGACACAGTATTCCTTCTTATGTCACTCCTTTGGCGACAGCGCGAAGTAATATTATGACGTCAATTTGTGACGTAATATCGTAACGTCTATCGTTTAGTTCATAACATTTGGCTACTGTGCTATCTTGCGCACTAGGCGAGATAGCACAGTAGAGGAAGGGATATGTTATAGATTTTCTCAAACTGGGAAATTTCTATAATTCAACACAAAATATATAATATATACCTTTCTTCGTGCTTCAAGATCAATTATGGGAGGTATAAATTAAATAAGGGAGGTATTGCAGAACATGTTCGTTTTTTCCCTATACGTCTTAAACGTTTATAGACAGCGAAACGCATAGCAACACATTTTCAATGTCTATTCATTTTTTGTATGGACCTGTGCTGTTTTTTACTACCTAATAGCTCTGTGGGTAAATTTGAATTCTATTGCAGCACTTTGAAGTTCAATTCTTCATGCATTCAAAAACAATTATGCCAAGTTTCAACGCAGTGTTAATGTCTCTTCGTTCGTTGTATGGACCTTTGCTGTTTTTGACTAAATAGCTTTGTGGGTAAATTTGACATCAAGAACAATTATGCCAAGTTTCAATTCAATCACTTCGGTAGGGCATTTAACTGTTTCTTTTTCCCGACATCTTCTATACGGTTATAGACAATGCAGCGCAAAAAAAACAGATTCAATGTCTCTTCTTTCATAGTATGGACCTGTGCTGTTGTTTTAATAATAGCTCTGTGGGTAAATTTGAGTTTTATTGCAGCACCTTAAAGGCATTCCTCTCACCGCTGCGGGTTCGAATCCAACTGGGGCTCAACTTGTGTAAGTGAGAAAGAGTCGATTCTTACGGATGGCGGGAGGTATACAGTACTTGTTCTATCCAGGGAAAATGGGGCGGTCTGCCTCTACCATAAACAAAATAGACAGTCATAATTATATGGCTAAAATGTGCTAAAAATGACGTAAAACCATTAAAACAAACAACCAAATCACGCATTCAAGAACAATTTTGCTAAATTTCAATTCCAACAGTGCGGTAGAGGATTAAATGCTCATTGTTTCCGCTTACAGACAGTGAAGCGCATAGCAACACAGTTTCAATGTCTCTTTATGGTATGGACCCGGATGCTGATATTCATTATTTCCTGCTTCTAAGAGCTACAGCAGGTTAAGATAATACGACTTATACCCTCATATAATATACTGAAAGGAAAAAGAAACGCATAATCAAAAAAGTGCCTTTACTACTCTATTATATGCACCTAATTCCACGTAATCTCAAAGTGTTTTCTACAAAAAGGGGCTACAACTAATTATAGAAAGGACAACTCTGTCATGTAGTAGACCTTATGATCAAAGTATACGTTGTTTCACGAAATTCATAAATGTTAAAGTTTCGCTTGAAAAAGTCAAGTCATTTCACTTTTGCGTTTAATGTTAAAAGATTGCAACGGTTAAAACCTAAGTTTGCTCAGTTGCGTGAGCCGAATGCGCATTCTGTAAAGAAACTTTAAAGGGGTAACCATTGGTGTGTTCGGTGCTGTTTAAGCCTTCTTTCCGAAAGGACACGTCTACTGTCGCCTGTACCATTCGATTAGCAGAAGCATATTAACATATATGTATATAGGGAAATATATAGGAAAATACCCACTATGCGTTTCTTTTTCTTTTCAGTATATTTTATTACAAGAAATAATGTTCTTATCTTAAAGCTACACGCACCTGTTGGTTGTTCGGGTCTTTGTACGGATCCCATCAGATGTGCCGCCGGTTTCTGTTCGCCGGGTTCCCCGACGGTGTTTGTATCGATCTTTATGTTTCCTGAAAAGAGACAAAATAAACGTTATTAAAATTATCAATAAATGTTCAGTTAATAGCAAATTGTACAGAGATGGGCGTGTTGGGAAGACTATCTACATTTGTTGTTGTTGTGAGGGGATCGAGATTGAATTTCCCGGCTCCCATGGCTCTTATACTCGCACAAACTAAAATTCGACACATTTTACTCACTTGCACTTTTGTTTCTATTTGAAAGCATTATTCTCTCATTCGCATTCTCCCGCAATCAAATCAACTTTGAACTGATTAAGAAGAAACACATTTTTTTTTATTTGCGTAGTACCGCCTGTTTTTCGGTCCTTCAGATTCGTACCTAATCCTTTTATAGCAGATGTTGGAACATGTAAATGCGTGTAGATAAATTGATAGTAAAATAGTATGTGTTTTGTCTCTTATATTTCTTTTCAGAATGGTTATCTTCATTGTTTTTATAGTTTTGCTTTGCTTATATGCTTGATGAATGCTGTATATGTATATAAATGAGACGGACGAACAGATTGACTCAACTATGCTAGCAACTACATGGCGCATTCCTCATCTTAATTACAGGTTTAATACTCTGTCAAGTTCCAATCAGAAAGTTGGTGCATTAATATTCTTTGTTAATTATATCCTAATTGTGTACACACAAAACACTTAATTTATTACAATTAGTATGACACTCAAATTTGCAGTTATGCGCAAGTTGAATATATCATTGTTGTATTTATGATGTAATTTACCATCGTTTTTTTTTTCTTTTTCGGGTTGCGATGGAATATTTGTAGCGTGAGTTACCAAGTTCCAGGTAGGAGACGAGCCTCGTTGAACACTGTGTTTAGACGAACCCTGTGGAACATTGTGTTTGTGAACGTGACAGATTCGTCCGTCAAACGGGGACGATAGCAATCTCTACCCAGAGTACACTCGTTCCTCATTTGACTCTGTCAACGTCAAAGGAAGTAGGGCGAACGGATATATGTGAGTGCAAGGAACGATAACTCTGCGTGGAGCTTGGGACGATAGCTCGGTTCATAAAATTCTTCCGGTTGAACACTCCATTGTTCAGCGGTTCCTCCTTACTAGGAATGTTAAACAACAATACAATCCAATTAGTTTCGCTATTAAAACTAATGTGTAATGAATTCGTCAAATGTTTTGTAATAACTTGTATGATCATCTCTATAATTAACTTCCTCATGTCTCGATCACTTCCACTTAATGGTAATTCAATTTTCATTTAATAGTTAAGAGGCCATTACACCATCGTTATTGTTATGCTACTTACATTATGTATACACCGCAATGACTGGTCCCTTAACGCGGAATTACAAAAACAATTACAATAATACACATTTAACTTGCAATGCATTTTTGAAGACAGTATATATACCTCTCTCTCTCTCTCTCTCTCTCTCTCTCTCTCTCTGTCTCTCTCTCTGTCTCTCTGTCTCTCTCTCTCTCTCTTTCTATATATACAATATATTATAAAATACGTTTACCCAGCACAGATAAGGCGTATATACATATAAACCATTTTATAGAACCGTGACTTTAAAATGTTTCCTTTAGAATATCCTATTCTCTCTTCTCTGACATTACTTTTAAACAAAAAAAAAACTTATGTTCATGATGTAATATATGCGGGAAAATCTACATACTCTTCTTAACAAATATTGTCGCCAGTAAGTGGAAAATGCCCCCGAAGTTCATACCCCCAAATGTGACCGTGACCTTTGAGGTAAGCATCTGATTCTTAAGTGAGATACACCTACTCATTGTGATAAACATTTGTGTGAAGTTTCGTCAACTTTCCTTGAGTACTTACGAAGTTATGGCTGAGACATAAGTGTTTCGGGCGGATAAATTGTTTTAGATGGACAAACGAAGAAACTAACGTACGGAATAACGGCGCGATTACTATAAGCGAGGGCATACAAAGACATATTTTGTAGATATTGCACAATCAATGACTGTTACACTCTCAGTTTTCAAGGTGGCTGGTGTTTTCATTACAGGTTCAGCTGTTGAAACTAACAAGAAACTGAGCATCAACGTGCGATCTCTGTACACTATGTACAATATGTTTAGCAACAGAGGTCTCAGACGCCAAGCTGCCAGCATTGATAAAATACTCGAACATATACGATAGTACAGAATGGAAATCACACACCACTTATCCAAACACACGGGAAGATGTATTATGGTGAAGCATAAAACATTATTTCTGCAAAAACGATACAGCTCTAGTGCCGAATGTAAACAATTGAACTAACTAATCACGATTAACCTCGATAAAACATCTGGCAAGCCGGGGATGTTCTTTGAAGTTCTCGTCTCCTACAAGCCCTTAATCACAGGGAAACAAAACAGCTTAGAAGCAGTTACAAAAGTGTCGAGTTTATAAAAACAAATCGAAAAAGACATAATCCGAATATTATAAATATTTAAACATAGAAGTGATAAAAGCGTATGATTGACATTATTGGCAGATTACAAAAAAATAAACAAACAACAAAAAATTTAAAGGGCGTATTGGATTTGTTCCCAAGGAAGGTATCTCTTACTAAAGAATATTTAGACATGGGATTCAAAGGCTTACCAAAATGAGGACATTAAATAAATACAATAAATCAAATGTGGATTTGTTTTGGCTCCAGTTGGAATGTTACACGTGCAGTGTTGTGCTTTGAACATTATGTGTGAAAGACTTAAGGGGATGTTCATGGGTATCAGGTCCCGATAGCAATTCTAATCTGAGATGTAACTTTTTATTGGAACAGAGTCTCTGCCAAAAGTTATGTCGAGGGTTGGAATTGCCATATCTGAACCAGATAGCTCTGATTCCTACACGCATTAATTTTCTTGTATACTAATAAAGTTAAAAATAATGTATTTGCGATTTTCTTTCCCGGAATTCCGCGAAGTATGAACTCATTTTTTTTCTGAAGCACAGCAACTTCCGGTTTATGCTTATCCTGACTTAAGCGCGTGAACAAACATATATTTATATATATTCAGGGTGCCATCTCTCTCTGAGCTATTGCTTATTAAATCATAGTTGTTATATATATTTTTATACATGGCACCTTTTTTTCTTTCTTGTATCAGAGTGTAGCAATTGAATTCGACTTTATAGTCGCACCACCAGCTAATGTCATATGGCGACTTTCTAGCTTCCATTGGTGGGGGAAGATCACAGGTGCCCCTACGGGCAATTTTCTTGCATGTGCGGGCACCTGGGTAGAACCACCGACCTTCCTCAAGCCAGCTTCCTCACATAAATATTACCAGGCACTTCAGGGATCGAACCCACAGCGGTCAAACACGTATATATAAAGAGTGTATTATTCATGTTGTAGGCTATAAACTATAGTAATGGTTTAATGCTGAATAAAAGTATGGTATTATGTTATAGAGAGAGAGAGGGAGAGATTCCGGGTACCGTCTCTGGTTGAGTTGTTGCTTATAAGTTTTTTGTTGTTGTTGTTTTATACATGGCATCTTCTTTTATTTCTTGTATCCGAGCGTGTATTGTTTAACAGATAATGCGAAGCTGAGGTCCATATAGAGTTCTAGGTCTGACTGCCCAGTCCATAAACTTCATATGGACCGAAGCACCATACATTATTTGTTATATTATACCGAATCTGACCAACAAATTAAATCAATACGTTTTATGATTTATTTTGACGTCGTTTTTTTCAACGTCCGTTAATATAGCTATCGGAGCGGGCGCCCGGTCAATATGCAACTTTATTGACCGGATGACGTCACATTAAACAAAGAGTGGAATATGCAAATGAGGTGTAATATAGAATGTCGCGTTAACAATACTTTCGGGGTCTAATTGTTGCAGTGAGCTATATACTAAACTGTATAGTGCTGCCACACAGGAATACCTCGCCGAATACATATAACATTATACCCCACCCAGTCGCATTATACATATATGTACGACATGGAGCCGACCACTCATAGCAATATACCCTTTATCAAGCAAGGCAGCTACTGGTATCATTTTTATAATGTATCTGGGATGACCCGGCCGCGGATTGAACCCACGATCATCCGCAGGAGAGATGTGCTAGCCTGTCGCAGCAAAACGCTTTTAGTACGGGTGGCTACGGGAGCTCGATCAAGTTGTACTTACATCGAAGGGAAACAAAATGTTTATGGATCTACATTTGTTTATTCTTTTGTGTACATATCATTTAATGATAAAGCACCGACACAAAGTATTTAATAAATAGAAAACTTAACTTGCAATTTTGTATTTCTCAATGTAAATTAGTATTTATCTAAAGTGCTAGAAATATGTTTGTTCTATATTTATTTTACATATATATATCGCATAACATTCCACAGACTATTATAGCGTGTTGTCCTTTTTTTGCATCTAAAAATCGATCAACGCTTTAAAGAGATCTTTTAGAAATGATTTTTTATCGGCAGCATTTCTAACATTATCTGAGGCTGAACACCTCTTGAGACATTACGGATCCAATAAATATAAAATATGGTGTAGAACATAATAAATGGAACTTGTTTTGTAATTACAAAACCATGGCTGAAACACTTCAGAGAAATTTAAAACGGAAACAGAGGCATAATATGCAAATATCTGTCATAATATACTTGCCATTTAATATGCTTAACTCTGCCGTCACAATATACATCCAAATACTGATTAAAAATGAACTACAAGGTTATTTGTCAAAAACCCTTAAAATGATGTAAGACAAACACAGGCCCCGTATGAAAAGGGTAGGTTAAGTCGTGTGTGTTTGGTTAGATGTGTAAAATGTAGTTACAATTGGTCATTTTATTTATTTAGTGAAACTGCAAGTATTTGTATGTGCTCCACCTTTACGTCACTTCCGGAAAGCATTGCTCATTGTTATTTCCGTCGTAAATATTTGTTTAGCGATTAAATGGGTACAAACTTAGTATCACACAAAAACTTATGTATACACACTTAGTATCACACAAAAACTTATGTATACACTATTTCAATGAAAAATCAGTTGGTCGAATTATCGTAATTGGTAGCCTTTTGACAGTTCCGCTATAAGCAATATACTTTTTAAAGAAATTAACCCGCCAAATAATGGCAAAATTGCTCGACAAAACCGTGTATTAAAACTCTATCCAGGTGTTTCAGTCATATAATAATGTACACTGAACAAGTATCAACTTTTGTATCTTAACTAATTTTCTTATTTTAAATATATTTTAGAATAGATATATGATAAGTATTTTGTTTTGACCCATAGTTTGTAAAACATTTGTTTTTTGTTTTAAATTGTTACATCGTTTGAGAGTTACCTTCCCTTTATATGAAAACATGAAAAGTACTGATAAAACACAAAACATGAGTCGAAGGTCGCTGAAAGATATAAAATTCATAAAATTGGTATGAAATAATAGAAAAAAAACATAAAAATGTGATCCATTTATCGCAGATTTTCCGTCTATAAAAAAAATGAAATATGGATAATCTTAAATTACCTCCCTTTAAATTGAATATTGTTTGAAATTCAAGTAACTGTAATTCATCGTTAACATTAAATATTTCGAAAACTTATTTTGCAAACGCATTTGTAGTGGTAATGCTAGTAAAACATGATGTCAAAATAATTTTAACTGGCATATTTTAGAATTAGGAACATCGAAAGCTTCACTAATTCGAAGTACTTAATAAAATCCTATATACCCAGCTGTATAAGTGTTATAACTTATTTCTAAGAAAACACATGGACTTAAAAGTTTTAAAATATGTTCAAGCAATCAGAGCAGACGATTTACACTCGTTATTTTGCAGTTTAACCGTATCTCTAACCAAGCTCAAAATACACAAAACAATGAGAATATTATTGACATATTCTTAGGTTGGTACTTAGCAATTTGGTTTAGTGTATATGTGTCAATACAGTTTTGGGGTTTGGTCTGGCTGGTTAAAACCGTTGATATTGTGTCTAAAGAGTTTGGATTCTAAGTTATACCTCATATTCAGCAGGTTTCGAAAAGATGTTGTTGTTGGCGGGATAGCTACTTTAAATTGACGAAATCCTTCTCTAAAACAAACGACGACTCGACGACAAATTACGAGGTACAGAAGACATGTACCATGTTGCGAGTACTTATCGTTTCCAAATTCGTTAATTAGTCGATAGTATCGTACGGTAATATAGTTCATACCCTACATTCAGAACTTACATCCTTACTTTTGGACTCACCTGGGGAAGAGTAGGATGTTTTGCTTAAGGTTGACTTGCTTTTTAAAGGGATGGTTAAAGCGGTAGCCAGCATGGGTGAAGGTCATTTGTAAGGTCTTGTATTATTGCGATGTCGGAATTTTGCCTTTATGATAAAGAGAACAGGGTTGTCAAAATAGCAAATAAAAATATACAGATGTATTATATTATTGTGTCACGGTAAGGTCGTAAGGCATCATCTCATCATTGTCGTTATTAAGAGTGTGGCTGTATGGGTTCATGGGCTGAAGCAGAAAACACAATGATAACAAACAAGAGGCCAATGACCTTGAAGCTCTATTGATAGGTTTTTAATAGCTAGATCAGCATTCCTGTGAAGTTTCATGAAAATCCGTCAAGTAGTTTCATTGGAGTAGTCGCTACAAGTTTTCATTATATAACTCTATGTAAACAAAGATGGCCGCTGGCGGCCATGTTTCAGGTCAAAATAATTTTCGAAAAGGATCAACAACATTCGATACTTATCATTTTAGAAAAAGTCCCATATCAATATCACATAGTTTTCAAGAAGTACTCGCTACAAACTTGTTTTTTGAAAATCTTTTTTTAACTGTGGTGGCCATCTCGAATTTCCGACCAACCTGACATGTTGCTAGGATCATTTAGACATCAAGAGCAACATTCCTGTGAAGTTTTATGGAAATCCGTCGAGTAGTTTCAGAGAAGAAGTCGCTACAAAGTTTTACTAAATAACTCTAAGTAAACAAAGATGGCCGCTCGCAGTAATGTTTAACGTCGAATCAAAACGATTTTCGACACGGACCAACATCATGTCATGCTGATCATTTTAGAAAAAGTCCTATATCAATATCACTTAGAGTTTTCAAGAAGTAGTCTCTACAAACTTGTTTTTTAAAAATCTATTTGTAGATTTGGCGGCCATCTTGGATTTCACATCAACATGAATTTTTGCTAGGATCAACTAGACTTCATGGGCAATATTTCTGTAAGGTTTCATGAAAATCCATTCAGTAGTTTCAGAGGAGTAGTCGCTACAAAAAAAAGATTTACGAACGGACAGACGGACAGACAGACGGACGACAGAACCGCACAACGGCATAAGCTTTGCTGATCTCTGATCAGTAGAGCTTAAAACAATATCTGTATTTATGGCGTGTGATTTCTCCTCAGGTTTGCCATACTGTAAATCCTTAAGTTTCAATTTCGTTGTTTTATGATCTAGCATCTTCTGAGTTTCATTAAGACCATCAGCTGTGATAGGCTTTAATATAAATCTAAATTGCTCTGCACCTGATAGATAGATATATTGCGAAATGTTCAACTGCAAGTGGTAATTCATAGAACAGAATTTATGTGTTAATAACACATGGTTTACGTGAAAAACAGAACAATCACGTTATTTTCTCTTTTCTATAACGCAGAGCATAATGTAGCGGCAATGCAACGCAGATTCGTTTTACCGTCTCGGCGTTGTAAGAAGGTACGATGGCCGACCACTCTAACACGTGCACAGATTCGTATGATTCGTATGAGCTATATAGTTTTACCATCACCAAATGCATGTAGAGACCTCCTAGGTGTAGTTCCCCATAATAAAAAGTAATCCCTAGTTTTTTTTGTTCGAAATGGGCATTGTAAGTAGGGGGAAATAACCCATTTTTATTCGATTTTATTGTATGTATGTATGTATAACACGTGTATTGATGGGTTTTACTGGATTAATAATGATTGATTGATTGATTGATTGATTGATTGATTGAATTCGATTTTATAGTCGCACCAACAGCTAAGGTCATATGGGTCATATGGCGACTTTCCAGCTTCCATTGGTGGAGGAAGACCCCAGGTGCCCCTCCGGGCAATTTTCGTGCACGGATGGGCACCTGGGTAGAACCACCGACGTTCCGCAAGCCAGCTGGATAGCTTCCTCACATAAAGATTCCTAGGCCCCTGAGGGATCGAACCTACAGCGGTGAGGGGCAAGTGATTTCTCGGCCACGAACGCCCCCTGGATTATTAATGAAGATTTTCCAAATTTCAATTATATGCATACACTTGTTGAGCAACTATCACTGAAAACAGCTATACCCCTCGACCTGTTTAGTAAACAAAGACGAATTGTCTTGCATGTCTTGTGACCCCACCTTTTCTGGTGATTTTTCAAGTGGAAAACTAGTTTTCTATATGAATATTACATTGCTGTATTATCCATACTTGAGTTAAAGTTGCAGCAAATCATTAATATATGGTGGCAATAGGGAAAATAATTGGTGGAGCCTGGTTCGATGTATCAGATAGACAGTTGTGTCTAGCTTGATTCGCAATCGATGTAAAACAAATAAAATGTTCACTTCTATTAAGCAGGACATGTAGGTATGGCAGAGATGCTATGACATAAAAAATAACAACATCTTCCTCAGAGAGTTTGTTCGTATGGTGTTTTACTAAGAGAGTGCCATGCTCTCGGTATCATGAAACAGTAGACGGAATTGTATAATCAAGACGAGTTGACATATTTTAATATACGTTATCATACTTTGTTAAATATTATAAATAACCGGAGTTACGGTGGTCTAGTGGTTAGGGCATCCTCATAATCCGAAGGTCGAAGGTTCGAGTCCCGTTAGAGGCGGGCTTGTTACTGAAGAGAGAGCGGTTGGTGAGCCGCCAGCTAGTTAAATAACGGTTACCGATTGCCTACCTGCCTGGTGCCTTGCATTAAAGAATAGGAATCGGGAAGTGATGATGTTCAAGACAAAGGTGTCTCATAAGTTAAAATTGACTGGCCCTTGCAATAGTCTACTGTTTCATGACACTACAAACCCTTTACTTTACTTTTATTATGCCATGCAGTAAGTTTTGCACATTTCTGTAACTCATTTATTGGGAAAGGCCGTTTTGCATTGTTTTTTTATATTTAAATGCACCCAATTAAAATCCTCGTTTATTGCGGAAACAACGTATAAACCACTCTCGATGGACTACAGGATATTCTTTATATGACAGGAAACTGGAGAACTCGGAAAAAAACAAGCGTGCGAGTAGGCGATCAGTATTTTTTAGCTTTCTATTTATTTGCCATTTAAACCGTTTTTTTTAGCGCTGTTTTGTATTAAAGAAGTAATATTTACAGAACCGAAAAAAAGAGCCATACATTACGCCACGTCAGACAATATTGCACAGGAATTGTTTTGCGCAGAAGAATAAACACAGTACATAATCTTTCAACATGTGCAACATTTAACGCGGTGTCTTGATGAGAGATTCTGGCACATTGTTTGACAACTCTGTTGTTACTTTTGGCAATCTTGTTGGCTTAATTATCATTGAGATTATACCTCATACTGTTGTCAGATCAACACAAGTCAGTGCATATCTGAATAAGACATATCTATCTACCAATGAATCTAGAATAAAATACTTACTATCTACCATCTATAACAAAGAAATAAACATGACCGCTTTCATACACCATGCTAATCACAGTACCACCAATGCCATATGTGTCTTTAAAGTATACTGAAACGAAAAAGAAACGCGACACGGGAATTTCCGCTATATATTGTATATACTGCACACTTTAATAATTCCATATATATTCCCAGAAAATTCCAAGATGTTTTGTAATAAAAAGTTGCAGTTAGTTAGAGGAAGGAAACAACTGTTATGTTGTAGACGTTTTAATCACAGTACACGTTGTAACAAGAAATTCATAAATGTTGAAGTTCCTCTTTGAAAAATTGAGCCAGTACAGTACTGTATTTAACGTAAAGAGTTTGCAAAAGTTTGCATCCTAAGTTTGCGCCAAACGCGAACTCTGTCAATAATGACATTTTGCAGGAATACTATTTGCTGTGATACGTGTTGGTTTAGCCTTTTTCCGAAAGGGAAGATCTTACGTAGCCATGTACCCTTCGATTAACAGCAGTATAATTATTTTTGTACATACAATATATAACGGAAATCCCCGTGTCGCGTTTCTTTTTCCTTTCAGTATAGTTGTATCACACAGGTTGTATCACGTGTTATGAGGTGGTATCATGTATTATGGCACAGGTTGTATCATGTGTTATAACACAGTGGGCCAAGATGTCCCGGGTTCGTCCCGGTGGGGTCAAGTCCCGAAATTTTCAAACGCACTCCAGTAAAGTACTGTGAAAGTATGCCATCCTCCGGAGGGATTTAAAGGCACTACTCACGTGCATGAAGAGCCATACTCTGTGCATGATAAGTGCCCAATGATAACCCGTCAACTTAAACGTTAAGGACTATTGGACCGCCATCTTTAAACAAAAATATACAAAATGGATGGGATATGGTCAAGCGAAATGTTAACCAAATGGATATTTTAGGCATGAGCAGTGTCAACTATATAGGACATGAAAGTAATTGTTAACACTATTGATGTGAACATAATATCAAAAATAATACTTTAATTAAAGATGGCGGAACAATAGTACTTAAATCGATATCGAGGCTTTATACCTCCTCAATGCATGGAGCCCTGTGGTCTAGTGGTAGAGCGTTGGACCCATGATCCAAAAGTCGTGGGTTCGATTTCCGCCATTGCCATTTGCGTTGTGTCCCTGAGCAAGTGATTCAAATTGGTCCATAGAGCTTTCGTTACAATCGAATAGTATGTTATTTTAGTTATGTTAATGAATATAATTCATATTCATTTGATGTAGTTAAAACATGTGTTGTGTTTTCTCCTGAGGCGGAATTCATACATTAGGCCGGAGTAAATGACCCAGACAGCAACACTTATCCATGCTGCATCTAAACAGGCACTTCTTTGATCAACCATCGGATCCTTCACTGGCCATTAACTTTCACTGGAAGGGGATGAAAGATGTGGTCAGTATAGCTTAATTGCGACACTCGTGGCCACATGTTTTAAAGGTAATTAAACGGCCAAAACAAAAGAGTCAAATGATGGTCAAACGATGGTCAAAAGGTTGTACAGGTAGACTAAAGGTTACATTTAAGGGTTAGTTTAAAACCAAGGAAATGATCGATCAGGGACCTATAACTGCTGAAAATGATTGTCAGAGGTACATTTATAAAAGTTGTATTTCTGAAGGAAAAACATAATATTTCATGAGTTTTACTCATGCAGACGACAAATACATCATTACGGAAACGGATTAGAGACAAAATATAAGGTTAATTGGTATATCTATATCGGTATTTTTCTCGCCAACATGACACCATACCGTAAAAAATGGCGATAACTCACGATAACCCGCACTCGCTGTCATTAATATTAATTTGGGAGTTATCTCACGTTGTTACCTATGGGCTATATATCACCGCCAGGTGTTATATACGGTGTTCCGTCAGGGCCATCGTACCATCGCGTATCGACCTTAATAAGTCGATACGTGATGATACGATGGCGATGGTACGGTGACACGATGGTACGATGACACGATGGTACGATGGCAAGATTGTACGATGGCAAGTACACGATAGTAGGACGCCGATACGTTGATCCATGGCGTCATCGTCATCGTGTCATCGTACCATCGCGTTTACATGACGATGCGCGATGGTACGACGGATCATCGTACCATCGTACAATCGCGTATCGAACGGTACAAGTCGATGCGCGATGGTACGATGGCGATGACGCGATGGACCATCGTATCATCGCCATCGTACCATCGTGTAGTCGGACCATCGTCATCGTACCATCGCGCATCGACTTGTAATGGTGTAACGGAACATCGTAATTTTCATTGCCAAAAAGTATTGTCTAATCTTCGAATCCATGTTGTCCTCCATGTTATTTTGTTTTGATTTGCATCTAAACGGAAGTCGATGGAATGATGTTACGATGGAGCAGGGGGCGATGCAACATCGCACATCGATTGCGAAGGTGCGAAGGCACGATGGTCCATCGCGTCGTCGCCTTCGTACCATCGTGTCATCGTACCATCGCGTTCACAAGTCGATGTGCGATGGTACGATTGACCATCTTACTATCGTACCATCGCGTATCGACCTCTACAAATCGATGGTAAGATGACGATGACATGATGGACCAGGGTACCATCGCCATCGTACCATCGCCATCGTACCATCGCGCATCGACTTGTAAAAGGCGATACGCGATGGTAAGATGGCCCAAACGGAACACCGTAGTACGTTATACACCTCACACATCTTTATTTTTTATTGGACGAGATCCATGTTATCATAAAATATATAGTGATAAATAATTGCATTGTTTGTGCAATAAAGGCACAAAGCAACAGTTTATGGGTCTACTCTTTTTTTTCCTTTTGTGTGCGCAATATTTTATGATAAAGCGCCCACACAAAAGCCATCAATAAGGTATTCTCTCATAAGTAACATTTATACAATTGAAAATGTAACTGTAATTTAATGTTTCCCCCACAAAGTGCCAGAATTGTGTTTGCTCGTGATTTATTTTACACAATAAAAATAATGCTGAACCACCAGAGACAGAGAGAGAGAGCAGAAAAACGTGTTATCCCATTTTTGTATCTAAGAACCAATCAACACATAAAAGTCACTCAGCCACCGGAGACGCAAGAACCACGGTGTAAAAAACAGGTTTGTTTAATTTCGTATGGTCAGTTTGGTCTGTTTGGCGAATTTCAAAAGCGGGAATAAAATCCAGATAATAATGCATATTAAAATATTTCATTTATATGTTATGCTCATGGCAAGAGGAGAACTTCACAGTTTAGCATAAAAAAATTAAAAATAAACAATTATGACTTGCGTAAATCATATGTTTTTTGTGACATCTTTTTAGATATTTTTTTACGGTACATAAATATTTAACAATTTAGAATTCACATTTTCAGGTATACACTACGGAACTAGTTATTTTTGCCCAATCACCTGTCATATAAACATGTTAATTTATACTTTCATTTTACCATGGTCACTTGCTAGTTTGAAAGTTTAAATAAAATTGTGACCGGGTACATCTTCATCGCAAATGACACTTTTGTACTGATAATATTTCGAATTACAGTTTATAAAAACTGTTTTATATATAAAAATAAATATTCAAATACGTATTTTGCAAGGTCATTTTACCACGGTCATCTTAAACATCTCTTTGGTCAGTTACATATAAATAATTAATATTGTGACCGTATTTGTCTTGATTGAGTGCCAAGATATACAATAGTCAAGTTGACCATATCATACAATGATAAAAGCAATGACCTTGGCCATTCTCTCCGTGGGTTAACATACTTCAGATCAGCTTTACCGTCTATGTAATGTCTTATTAAACGTTTCCACAACGTATTTCGCGTATTAATGTGCGTATTATATATAATGTCAGTGAAATAAATAAATGTTACAAACAGGTGAAAAGTACATACTAGAAGCCATCATCATCTGATAAATGTGATATCTACGATGTCTCAGGAATAATTTGTAGAAACATTCATAAAGTTACTTTAGATAATATCTGGCACGAATAGAAAGTTGATAACGTCATCTTTGAGTAACAGCCTGTCTGTATTTGTGTCAAATTAACCCAGTATAAGGTTTATTTCCAGAAAATATATAATCAGTATTACTCAATGTTAAAACAACTGCCTTACTCGTGCATGTGTTGGCCACTTTGTTACAATTTAAAACGTATTAAATCATTAGTATTCAAAACTTATAAAACAACAACAGCACATGTTCTTTGTGCTGTCTGTTAAAACGTTCTTAATCAGTTGGTATGGTTCTATTGACATATGCACTAATTTTGTTATATGATGCTGATGTTAATGTAGCGGATACTGCTGATGCTTCTCGGGCTGCTGCTGAAACTGAATCATCATCAATTGCAGTGGCATTATAAACACCACCACAATCCTCCTTCTTCTCCTCCTCCTCCCCTCCTCCGCATCATCATCATCATCATCATCATCATCATCATCACCACCACCACCATCAACGCCGCCGCCGTCGCCGTCGTTGTCATCATCATTAGCAGCAGTGACATCATCTTCACAGTAACCACCATCATCTTCTTTCTCGTAGGCATGTAAATAATTATCAATGTGACAAAATGGATTTGAAATAAACGAAAATAAGACTAATATCGATTATTTCTCATACCAGCGACACAGCAATATTAGTTTCCTACTTGTTAGAACGTGACAAATTCCGATAGTCAATCCTAAAATACTATGACACCGAGTCATATGACGTTTAAAATGTATTTTATCTCGATAACGGTTTTTAGTCATGGTCAATTAACTCCCTTTATCGAATATCTATCCTTTCGCTTTGTGGTCGGCGTTAACTGTTAAGTGATTCATCTTGATAATGAACACATAAAATACTATACAGATAGAAGAAGAATACTGAAGAAAAATGTGTATTTAAGTGTCACAAATCTCCATAATACACACTCATAAAAAATCGTTTAAAGGGACACACGGCAATCTTTCAGTTTTCATCAAGCACTGACATTAGCACCTTGGTGTATTAATCAAGTAACATTTTGACTTTAAACATGCTTGCATATAATTAAATAAAATGTTGAGCCACAGTGTTCTTCGTTAATCTAACAATCTAACAAGTGTTTACATATATTATTGGTTCAATACTATCAAAAATTAGTTATATATTATGTAAACATATTTTGTTTTAAACTTTTCTAATAAATACTATTTATGACTAAACAAATGCCAGTTATGTAGAAAGACTAACTGAACGCTGTGAGTTTTCAAGATTGCCGTGTGTCCCTTTAACAAATATACAATAAAATGTCTGATTTTGGGTCGTATTCACCAGTGAGCCACTAGCAACATATGCATGCACGTAAAAATAAACAGTTATAAGAAAAAAAACAAGTGAAGCACCAACAGTGGTGCGAACGCCGATTTAAAAGGGGGATAATTCAGGTAAAATACATGACAGAGTTATGGTTCTTGCCATTTTACATTGTGTAAAGATAATAAACATATGCGCTAAGTTGCAAAGCTTTTTGAGAAATGAAGAAAAACAAAAAATATAACCAAAAACGTTAAGCAAAACGTCAAAACGCGTTAACGGACAGACAGACGGAAATCGCGAAATTATAAGCCTGGATTTGCTACGCAATGCGGCTAAAAAGTTAAAACAACAACAAATACTAAAATTGTAAGCATATAATGTAAGTAAAAAATGCACAGTCAGTGTTAAGCCTGACACTGGAGAGATAAGTAAAGGTTATTTATGCGCCTGCGTTCGCATATAACAGTGCATTAACCTTGTGTGTTAGACGTGAAATAATACTTATGTGTCCCGGTGTTTTAAACATATATTTGCATAACTAATCTTATATCATTTTTCTCGATCGATTTCCATTAGTATAATGGGTTTACGTTATCCGAGATTAAGTTTTAAGTAATGTCACCTTACACAACGCTTAACCCTCTCTTAAAGGCTTTAGACGTCTTGATTTTAATACCTTGACAGCCAACCTAATATTTAGCTATTGTTTTTTGAACTTTTTTCGAATAAATAAAAGTACACGAACAGCGTCAGAAATTGTAAAACTTAAATGTCGTAATTAACAACTTTTAACATCAAACATGGCTGCTATTTTGTGGCTGCTATTTTAATATATTCAAAGTGAATTTAAACAGACACGTATATCTGAAAACAAATCTCTACGTTTCTTACTTAAGTACACATTATTATGCACATAATACCATTTGTGTCACTGATTTTAACACCACGGCTTTATGTGTTTATATTTACTTTCTCTCAGCAAATATTAAACCTTTAAGTAGATCTTAATATCTAAACTGTATAGTTTTATATCGGAAATTAATATTTGAATTTAAAATACGCGATAAGCTTTCTCCTGGGAATTCGGTTGACCTTTATAAATTACACAAACTCTAACATAAGTAATTTTCTGACTTTTCAGGAAATGTCATTTATGGGAAAATCACTGAATTATGTAGATAATGTTGGTTGTACTTTTAATAATGAGTTAGTATTAATATTTTGAGAATGGCCGTATTTTGATCGCTATAGACTTAGACATAGTATTGTATACAAAAAAAGAGTTAAGTTAAGAGTACCATGTTTTACTTTTCATATTTAAGGAATAATGTCTGAACATCGCGAATAAACTCAAAAGAATTCGGCAAGGCCGATGTGTGATCCCCAATGTTTTTTATTAAATGGCAGTATTTATGTTGGTATTGAAAACTTATTTCCGGATATTTCTTCATCGTTTCCAACCATTTATACATTTCTTTAAGCAGTCCAGATTCATAATAATAGATCAATGTTTAGGTAAATATATGTAGATATTAAACAGGAATGAAAAAGCTACAAACAGTTTCTGCAACCAAATTCCAACCTTTTATATCTATTAGCCGTCCAAATACATAAAAATAGATCGATGGTTAGGTCAATACATATAGATATTAAACAGACACGAAAGAGCTATAAACAGGAGCATTTTCCCAATTCATACGTTATGGTTATCTTTTATTACCAGTGTGATCTCCCATTGAATTCAGTTTATTCCATTTTTCATTTTACTTTCACCTCCCTGATTCCAAACGGATTAATTTAATACATACGTAAACATTGACAACATTGACAAATACGACCACTTTAGATTTATTTGATCTTGTAGATTCGAAAATCAACAAGGATTCAATGCCATCGCGAAAACCCGATAAAACCTGTCGCGAATAAACACTAAATAAATTAAAAACCAATTTGTTTTTGATTTGGAATAGGGTTTCACATGTTGGAATGTTGACCTTATAAGTTAAATAGGTTTGGTATATAAGAAATCGCATGTATACATATCTGCGACGTGCCTCAGGTTTATATCGCCTATGTCAAAAATATTCTAAATATATCCGCTAAAAATAAATGAAACGGTGAGTAATTCTCCATATACTATTTTATCGTTTAAAATCCTCTATACATACTCAGCCGCAAAAGAAACTGGACACTTTGAAAAATTTACTTTACACCCTATCCTCAGTCCCTTAATGATTCGACCTATTGAAAAACAAATGACAACATGATATTGACAATGGAATAATGAAAACTTTGGTACCAAACATTTTGGAATTTGTCAATTTAATTCTAATTTTTTTTTATGGAATTAAATCTAAACAAAACTCAGTGTCCACTTTCTTTTGCAACTGAGTATAGTATTTTATACAGAATATTCAAATTGGAAAAAGTTCCAGGATTTATTGATTTTAATAATTAGTGTTTGAATAACTTCTCTTTGAAAGGAAATAATCTCTTTCTGATTTAAACAGGTGGCAATCATATATAGAGTTGAACAGATGCTATAATCTGTATGCTGAATTAATAAAAGTGTTGTTGTGATATGCTATGAAGTTAGTCGTCTCTTTGTAACATATAATTATATATTCTTGTATAAGATAAACGCGGATATGGTGAAAATGATATTCGGCGTCCGATTTCCAAACGCTCAAAGTGTTAGCTTATATTATAAATATTCATAAGCTGATCCGGTTTCGCGATTCCCTTTGTATTCACCTACATAATATTACTATAAATTCCATAAAAGTGCCCGACAGATTTAATGTAAATTAAATCAGAAAAAAATATGCCCCAATGATGATCGCCTGATACCATTACTTGGCTATCTTTCATCAGTATATATAGTTTCTGAACCTAAGTGCATGTTTGTAAATTATTCTATTGATACGATCGTGTAAAAAGTGTAGGACACCTTATCACTAACAGCGGTTATTAAAATACAGAGCTAATTGAAGATCTAACGTCACGGGAGTATGAATTGTCATCGATGACCTCAGGATGCATTACATTGGCGGAATACGCCGAGTTTGTACGAATGAGATCTAAACGAGTGACATGCGAACTTACCGACTCTTTGTGATTGCCAAGCCAAGACCAATCTGTATAGTTTTTAAAGTAGAATACCGTTTAAGCCGCTCCTACTAGGTGGCGTGAATGGTTTGCACCGTATAACATATTAAATAACCTCTGATGAACAGACTCAATAAAACCAAAAACCGAGTCTGCTACTTTTTCCTCTTGTTTGTGTTTATTGCTTCATAGGAATCTCCTTTTAGTATGGGATTTAAAGTAGAATAACGCTTAAGACGGTGGGTGGTGCTCACCTTATATAACCTTTCATGAACATACTCGGTAATACCTAGTCTGCTACTTTTCTCTGTTGTTCTCTTTTTGTGTTTTTTGCTTCCAATGGATCCCTTTTTCAGTATGTATTCAAATGATAATATTATACTGCTCATCTTTCTTGATTGAGAGTTCACCTTCACCGCCAAACAAGAATTCGTTCTGCTACGTTCTTGCTTATCATGTAATGTGTTGTGTAATATAGACCGATACTCATCTACCGTATGGGGAAAACATGGCAGTTAGTAATTATTATGGACGTGTTAGTGTAACGGTAACACAATCAGCGTAAAAGTAGGGTAGTAAATTCGTATGTTTGAACAAAAATGAGCCATGGTTTTGATACATAAACATATGAGCGATGATCAGATATCAGAACAATGTGTACAGAGATAGACAATGCATGCAGTGAAACTGATAGACAACAGCCCGTGATGGAAAGGCTATAGTGCTCAGAGCAAGGCGTTCAGTCTTAAATACGGCATA
Organism: Cyrtodaria siliqua; assembly: GCA_037043455.1. NCBI lineage: Eukaryota > Metazoa > Mollusca > Bivalvia > Adapedonta > Hiatellidae > Cyrtodaria > Cyrtodaria siliqua. The sequence continues at coordinate 23,734 of JAWPHD010011962.1, forward strand.
CCGTGAAATAAAGGGAATCGTGATCAGGACAATGAATACATTCATAGAACAAGGAATACAGCCATAGAACAATACAGCCGTAGAACAAGGCATACAGCCACAGAACAAAGCAAACAGCCACAAAACAAGGAATACATCCATAGAATAAGCCACATAATAAGGAGTACAGCCACAAGCAAGGAATACAGCCATAGAAATAGACATACAGCTACAGAAAAGACATACAGCCATATAACAAAGCATACAGCCATAGAATACGGAATACAGCCATAGAACATAGTATACATCCATAGAATAAAACATACAGCCATAGAACAAAGCATACAGTCATAGAACAAGACATACAGCCATAGAACAAAGCATACATCCGTAGAACAAGACATACAGACATCGAATAAGCCATAAAACAAAGATTACAACCACAGAACAAGGAATACAGTCACAGAACAAGAAATATAGCCATATAACAAGGAATACCGCCATAGAAAAAGAAATGCAGCCGTAGAACAAGACATACAGTCATACGGTGAACGAAATGACATCGTGATCAGAACAAGACCAACAGTGAAAGAAAGGACATCGTGACCGGAACAAGGGATACATCCACAGAACAAGGCATACAATGAAAGAAAGATCATCGTGATCAGAACAAGACCAACAGTGAAAGAAAGGACATCGTGACCTGAATAAGGGATACATCCACAGAGCAAGGCATACAGTGAAAGAAAGATCATCGTGATCAGAACAAGGAAATCAAACATACAACAAGACAAACAGTGATACAAAGGTCATGGTGATCATAATATATGCTACAGCCATAGACCAAGACAATGATAAAAAACTCATCGTCATTAGAACAAGGAACACAAAAACAAAATAAAAGAAATTCAGCAAAAGATAGTGGTGTACCAAGTCATAATTAACATACTGAAGACATCATTGTGTCTATAAAACAATACAGGCATGGGCCATACATTTGTATTGGACTTCACGCATCGCTATTATGATACAGTCATATATATGTTAGCAACCGGTTATGATACTGTTAAAGAAACACACGGCAATCTTGAAGTATTTATCAAGCTTTAAAAGCACACCACGATTTATTAATCCAGTAAATCCGATTACATATAAATGGTTTAATACATTTAATACAATGTTCAAGCTTCTGTTCGTTATTCTACCATATTCTATGTGTTTAAATATATTATTTGCCCAATAAAATCAACACATAATAATAAGCAAAACCAATTTGCTTTTACTTGTTGACTAATAAGACATAATGATTTGCAATTCTGCAAGGTAGATACAAAATCAAACGGGACGCCGCAAGTTAAAAAAGAAAGAAAGACTGCCGTATGTCCCTTTAATTAAAAGCAACCCGTTAATATTGTCAATAATAATATTTAGTTACATCTTTATACTTATTGATTCCATAGACGCTTGGTAAATATTCGAACAAAAATCCGATCGCGTGCATTAGACTCTTCTTTATCCGCATCGCTTGGCGGCTTGCATGAAAGCGTTTTAATGGCATGGAGTACTTCAAGCTCTTTTGTGATCCTCGGGAACGGAAGAGTCGAAACACGAACCATTAATGGAAGTTCTGTATAAATATGTTTACTGCTTTTCTCTTCACGTTTAACCAATCAATAACGAACTGACTTTCCATAAATACAATTCAGAACCGGTTGCAGAAACCTTCTAGAATACTTTTAATTATTGGCATGTGATTGGGGAATCGATCTGCATTGAGGAAATCAACGATCGTGCAAATCAAAGTTGCTAGAACATAACTGCAGAGCATTTTTAAACATGACATTCTCTTCTGAAATAACGATAATCAATTCGCCTAATGGAAACGCACGCAGGCGGTCGCCACAGATTGACTGAACAATATGAACACAGTACAGTGACGTGCCTCTTAGCATTTAGTTGGTAGACTTTGTCTTTCTTATTGTTAAATTAATATCAGGCCACATAAAAAAATATGTGTGGTTCAGGTAATACGACCGACCCTATTTTAAGGGGCCGACCCTAAAACTTTTTATGCAAAAATTAAAAAAAAAAATCGAACTCAAGGTATAGTAATTTAACATATTAAATTCATTATCAGACCTGAATTCATTATTGGGAAGAAAAAAAAATAAAAAAATAAATACCTACCCTATTTTTTTGCCAGTGTTACCTGAACCACACATATTATTTTGTTTGGCCTCAGTGCTTTGTCAGACGAGAGTATCTCGCAATCGGAACCCATCGATTACGAAGCAAGCAATATTTTCCACTAAACAACCTCTCATCCCTCGCAGCGAAAATGTCGACAACATTTGTATATATTTATGTAGATTGCAGACATTTTCAAGTTTTGTTTGTTTGTTTGTATGGAGATTTACGTCATTTTGAACGCATGCAAGGTTATATAAGACGGTCGATTGTTTTGTGGTGGAGTACTGTACACCTCCCGTCATCCGAAGAATCGAGTATGCATATGATATAACAAAATGATTTGCTGAAACACAGTATTTGCAATGTTCATGACCATGAAAATGTTCATGACCATAGACTTGCGTTGTGGCTTGCTAGGTTTTTTGTTTTTTATATTCATATATACATGGTCATCTTTGGGATGACAGTAGGGTAAGTGTGAGGTTTGGGTCACCCTAGAACCTGCTTTAAACCACTATCGGCCTTTTTTGCCACTGTTCCAAGGCGGTAGCTCTATTGTCAACCCTTGTATGTTTGCGATGTCTTATTTTGCCTTTATTAATTTTTATATATAGTTGTTCCTTGTTTCTGTATGTGTTTGTGGTTGACTGTCGTCCTTGAATACTACTTTTCCTGTTCGATTTTTATATCTATATTTGTGTTATATTACCTAATTAACGCTGCATACGCTGTTCCGTCTTAATATGGGGGTGACATTAGGCTAAGAGTAAGGTTTGACAGGTTTTAACCCCTAAGTGTTATTTTTGCCACTGACCGTTCCAAGGCGGTTTCCCTATTGTCAACCTTTCTATGTTTTGGTGCCACATCAGGGATCACTTTCAATATTTTTAGCCAAGTGCGAAGGTTTTCTACTTGCTATTTTAATCAAGGTACTTGCATTTCATACTTCCAATCAAGGTACTTGCATTTCATACTTCCAACACAATGAAAGCGATCTTCCCGGAACCACCAATAATAGCGTTTCGAAGGGACAGTAACTTGCAAGACATACTGGTACACAAGAAGCACAATAGGCAGTTCTTTAAGGAGTCCAACACATGCCGCCCATGTGGAGCGATGCGATGTTGCATATGCCCGTACATCATGGAGTCTGACACGTTCACCGATGTTAACGGGAATACATACAAAGTAAGGAACTTGATCCCCCGCAAATCAACCAATGTAGTGTATTTAGTGTACTGTAGGTGTTGCCAGAGGTACATCTATGTGGGAGAGACGGGCGATACCCTGTATCAGAGACATCTGCTGAATCTATCCCGAATACGGACATAGTACAACGATCCGGTGGCAGCACACTTTTATACAGATGGACACAGTTTCAGTGATTTTAGAGTGATGGGTTTAGAGAAACAGAATGGGGACGAGCAATACCGGAAAACCATTGTGCAGTTATGGAAGAGTAAGCTGCGAACATACCGGCCATATGGCGTCAATCTGAAGGAATAGCGCGCCATTACACTCGACGTTGTGACGCGCCCACTACGACGTCACGTCCGTTTTACTTGTATACATTGAGTAGTAAATTAGCCCTGATGAAGGACGTAAGTCCGAAAGCTTGGCGGAGTTAAAAAATTTAACATAGATATATATATATATATATATAGAGGATATTTGTTGTTTTGGAGTGAATAACATATTTTATTTCATCGAGAACTGAGAAAACGTCATATTTTCACGAATGCGAAGCATGAGTGAAAATATAAAAGTTTTCTCACTTCGCGATGAAATAAAATATGTTATTCACGACAAAACAACAAATTTTCGTTTTATTTTATGATTTCACAAACAATTATTTAAGCAATTTCAGTAATTAAATCGTTTTACACACGCTTCTTTCCAAGTCACGATGACGTAACGAAACGTTACATGACGTCACCTGTTTTGAAACCATTAACGTCACAGAAAAAAGGTAATTAAATAAACAGAGGATTTAACAGTAAAACAGTAGGAATATCTTGTGATCCGTGTTACTGTGCATGCATTTGTGTTGGTTGAACATTCAAAAATAGTCCCGGCAGCTACTGTTGAAATAAAACTCTATATTCAACAGTGTGGAATAACACTTTTATTTCACTGATAAAACACAGTATTTCATTGCTTATCATAAAATAAATATATATATATAATCTAAAACTTCGATTCATTTTAGAAGGATTGCTATACATGTACATAATGATATTTTTACACTCGGCTAGATGCAGGAATGTTATAATGTATAATTATACATATTTATGACTAAGTCAGATAAATATGTTCAGTCAATAAATGTAGACTGAGACCTAGTGTGTTTCTTTAATTACTTAAAAGAACTAGCAAGTGCTAATATTTTCTACTATCTACTTGCATTAATTAGTGTTATATTTTAACCCTGTGCATACTCTATTTTCCCTTGTAAGGGTTCTTTATTTGGTATGGAATATGTTCTGTAAATGCTGCATCTTTTGCTCGACTGTATATTTACTTCAACCTATCGTCTGCTAAATATATCTTGTTGGACGAAACGTCCATTTTTTTTAGAAAGCATTACATAACCGTTGGCACTCTTCACTACTCACATTACCGTAATCACATTAACAAAATGGAAGTGTTCTCACATGATGACATGGAATTGCTATTTACTTTCCCAAGAACATTTTCCTCTGCTAAGTAACATTGTCGTCTGCTAAGTGACTTCTCATGTCATGAAACACATTGTATTGACAGTTCTTTATCGACTTTAGCTTACAAGAAACGAAAACAAACAAAGCCTTCTGTGCCGTGTTGGCTTAAACTAAACAAATCTGAACAAATCTGTGAATTACTCGGAAGTTGATTGTCTTTCTGTGAAATGGGCCCACAGAAATCCGCTTTTATGCGTTCTGTATAGCATTCGGAGTCGACGAATACTATACATGTATATATACAATTGAAAATGTTTTGATTTCGATTGACTACTTTACCGACAGTGCCGATTTGAAAGGCATTGCTGACGTCACATTTCTATTTAATGGCAGCATATGGTGGGATTTCTGGTATACCACATCTTATTTGGCGAATGTTGAAACGCTCTGCGGTGATAACCTCTTGGTGAATCCTAGTAGTTTTGCAAACATGCAAGACATACAACGTATATCCATGTACATGTATCTATTTCAGCATATGCGCAGATAAGTATATAAGAATGAGAAAAATTATGGTTTACTTTGAATCTTGGCATAAAGCGTCTGCATACGAAAACATTATGACCAAACATTTTGATTTTTTCTATACTGATTGACAATAAAGGCCAAGTAAACCCCCTATATTTGCAAATACTGAATATCTCAACATCTCGGATTTTGTTTTAACTATTGACCGGATGTGAAAAATGAATAGCCCAAGTCCAAGTGTTGCATATCGTGACGGAACATATTAAACGACAAGCAAACGTTTTTCTGTCAAAGACATGTCTCGATTGACACTTCCTAATTGTATCGAAAGAAAGAAGTTATTATTGATTTGTCGGCTGGTAGATTTTTCGGAAGCCTGCCGAAATTGCGCTGTGAAATAATCGGGAAAACAATTAAGATTACGCGGCAATATTTTAGTCAAAATTGATCTGGTTTTGAAAGGAGGGAGGTAGAAATTGATCACAATTGTGTTAGATGTATTCCAGAGACTATGCCATTACACGGAAACTGGGGTTAAATCATCCGCAATATTGATTAATATCGGTGTGAAAACCACTACTTGCGTGAGGAAAGCACTTCAATTACGAAACTAAGGCTAATTGCAGGAAATAGTTTCCGAATGGACCGACATTTTCCCGAGAGGTATTTGCTCTGCGAGATTCTGAAGAAGGATATGCAATACAAAATTGTGATATGTATAGTTTATTTATAGGTGCCGCTTGTCAAATCTTAGAGAATCCGTTCTCGGAGCAATAAAATCATCTTGGCTCTATAATCCGACGTCTGATCGACGGTTTAATAAGTGTATAATACGTTATTTTGCAGAGTCACAGCCCGTCTAACGAACGCAATCCACCATTACGTGTCCTACCTTAATTCCATTAAGCGATGGGAAAGCATATATTAGCAGGATTTTATAACGGATATTTCGACAATAAAACAGGTTACAAACATTTATTACTGAAAAAAGCGATAACCTGTTTAAAATTACCTGTTTAAAATGTTTTATTACTACAATATGCAAACTTTTTAAGCCGAAATTAAGGTTTTATTTCATACCCCAGTCAACCCCGTTTTCGCTTCTTGGAGAAGAGGTTGGATAGGGTATGAAAGTTAATACTCGGACCAGGTAATGACGAAACGTTTACATAATGTACACATTAATGCAACGTTGTGTTAAACTATGTGTCATCACATTCATTGAACCTCTGATCTATATTGTATTTATGCAAATCTCACTACTTTAAAATGAATCGCCAATATCTGTAATGACTGTTTTGAAGTGAACATGTAATTTGTTTTCAACGTTAAGATTGTATCGTGTTGATTTTATATGCTAGAAATATTTTACACTCTATATATCATCCCAAATCCCTACATAGAAATATAATATTGATGAAATATAATTGCAAAAGCATAAAATCATAATTGGCTTGATGTTACTGAAAACATCTCCCGTCCCTTGGGTAATGTCTGAAGCTGCACGATGATGGATCTCAGAATAATATCAGAACAATACGAAACTAATGAACTAGCTTTATTTCTATAGGCCGCCATATTGGAAACCGTTATTATGAATTTTTAAATGGGCGCACTTTAGTGACCGTCAGGAGTTATTTACATGGTTTCAAAAACACGGAAATTAATCCATCAGATTTTCTGTGAGAAGGTGACATTGATTAATATTGCATTTAATGTCACATCGATTAAACTAAATCGTAATTATATTAAATGATCTTTGTAATTTGTCATCAAGTAACGCACTCATTCGGTCGTATGGATCATTAAACGAAAACCTATTTCTACATAAATCCCGCCCTCAATCCTAATATACTTTTAATCTAATTGAGAAATATGGATTAACTCAGTTAACCTTAAATCTCCTTAATTTTGTCATATCATATCATATATATTATATGGAAGAGTCATTAAATACAATTATAAGATTCCTCTTTTTATATTGACTGTTGAAAGGAGTATGATCTGAATTGTATGCAATCGTCAAGGCCAAACATGAGCTCATAATGGGATGGCACGTACCAGATTCACAGGTTGGCTGTTCTCAATTTAATGGAATTAGGCGTTTATTATCATTCTATCAAATTTCCTAGGGAAGAATTTCGCGGCGTATCAATTTTCAAGTATTAACACTGAAATGTTATATATCAAAACTGCAAGTAATATCTTTCAAATGGTAATATTTCGTATCTATTTCAGTAATTTGACCACATGCAATTAATGAAATATTGAGAATAATTTAAGTCATTCAAATATTCAAACTGATTCTTACTGCGGCATTTTGACCGTCTAGTGAAGACGAAATGAGAAAAATGACGCTCCTAGAAAGTAAATTTGAAACGACTATAGTTGCAAAATTTAAAAGATCAAACGATGAACGAACTAATAAATATCATTAAAATGTTTATGAGGAGAAATTAGCATAATGTTAAACGTAGTAATTCTACTTAACCCATGTATTATGAGAACGATATGGAAAGTTTAAAAAGATTCAAATTGCAGATAAGTTAAAATCACACATTTCGTTTGCATTTATTATAAACATATTGTTGAATTTTGTTTTTAAATTTTTTTACCACGACTACGTTAAAGTACGTAATAGCTAGCATAAATTATAAGAATGGAATGGAATGAATGGTGTTTTACGGCACGTAGACACACATATATAATTTGATGATCCCGAATTTACTCATTTATCATCTGTTAATAAATTATCATTTTTAATGCACAATAATCCAAGAAAACTTGCAAAATATTTGGTTAGAGCTTACCTTAAAAGAAATACTACAATCTACAATAGATAACATGTATTTCAAATCAATATTGGTTATATTTATTTAAATCATTTAAATGTTTAACTTATGTCTTTCATGCGATCATGTGATTTTTATAATACATATATGTTTAGGTGACTTATAGGCCCATGTTTCAATGATTTGTATATATCTGTTATGTATATGCACATGTCACGTTAATAAAATATTTACTTACTTACTTATTTAGGTCATATTGTGCGCAAAAACCGATGAATCATGAAGGAATGAATTAGTAATTAAAAATAATGTAAACGTATAAAGATAAAACTATCTAAAAATAAGGGATGATATGGTAGCAATATAAACTATGTACCTCTGTGATGGTATGTGTAATGATTATATAGCAACAGGTTGTTGTCGTACCAAACATCTGGGGTAAACAATGACCGTTTTACGATTAGCAAAATGAAAATTGATTTTTGGGGTGTTTATGGATATTATTAACGTATTAAACAACACTTATGTATTGTTAAGTTTAAGTGTTAACATTTGTTTTAAGGATAACAATTGGATCAAATGCAAATATGCAACAAAACTACGTTTCAAATGTTTTAAATATCCGTTTTCCATGATGTTTTCTCAAACAAAATGGCGGCCACTGCAATATCTTAATTCCTCCATATTGACTCCAGTACCTTTAATGCAGTCTTTGCGATTCCGGTTTAATGTTTCAAATATATTACGGATTAAATTTCAAATGTATGCTTACTACACCTGCTGAATTCTGAAAAGCCTTTATATTAAACAGAATTCATCTACAGAATAAGAATGAAAGAGATGTCGTAGGTATATATCAGATATGTTTTATATCAGAAAGTGTTAATGTGTCAGTTTCATTTTGGATCCCTGATCTTATTTCATTGGTGTATTATAGAGAGTAATAACAACTCTGTATATTATGAGAATCCGCCATCAGCAGCTGTTGGGATCTTTGTGGAATATGGGAATCTCACCTAAAAGTCAGAATTTCAGCTTCTGACGAGGCTCCTGGCTGAATGAAATGCTTCATAAGATTTAGATAAACTTATAATGAATTATTTGTCCTCACATTACGTGTTCCGGCCTTAATTTCATTAAGCGACGGGAAAGCTTATTATGACGGATATTTCGACAATAAAACACGTTTAAAAACATTTTAACTGAAACAAATGCGATAACCTGTTTAAAATTACCTATTAAATGTTTTAATTGTGCAATATGCAAACGTTTTAAGCGGAAATTACGGTTTTCTTTCATACCACAGCCAACCCCGTTTTTGCTTTCTGGAGAAGGGGTTGGATGGGGTATGAAAGTTAATACTGATTTGATTTTGATTTGATTTAAACATATTTTATTGCCAATATTTTACGTACAGAGCAAATATAAACATATATACGATAGAAATATTATAATGACAAATGGATTGGGTAACAAGTTCTACCAACATTAGAGTATACGCCATAAACACGTATAAATTGATGACTTAATGTGCATTTTAAACCGGAAATCTCTATCGCGCACCTTGTAGATTTCCTCAGACTGGTTTCGAATTGGCGATTGTCTGTACGATTTTACATCAGGAAAATAGAAATTCATTCTTCAATGATGTGTTTATAATGGCAACTAATGGTAAAAAAAAAAAATTGCCAGTGCATTATTTCATTTTGCCAGTAGAAAACATTACCACTCGCAAAAATTGGCAAGTGAATTTTTTTTTTAAATTCTAACCCTGCTAAAACTAGCCTTTATGTCCTGAAACGTCAGGCAATGGAGCTACAAGTACCATTTTTATGAAGTCTTTTGTGACCCGGCCGGGGATCGAACCCACGACCCACTGCGTACGAGGTGGACCACTATAACACCGTTGGTTCCGAATTACGTTTATTACTAAACGCAAATTGCGCTCTCATACAGACATCTCGTACATGCTTGGTATGAGCACAAAACTTCTATACTGATGTCAAGCTGATTTTCACTAACAGACGTTGCTTGGGGTGAATTTACAAACTGTGAACCAGACAAATTAATCTCCTCAACACGTCGTTCAATTTCTTGTACAGTCTGATATACGACGCCACATCGGTTTACTAAAAGCTGCAGATTTTTGTAAGTTGATGAGACGCCATAGGCAAATGGTTAGCTCGCTGACGTATTGATTCGGGGATCTTGAGTTCGATGCCCACCGGGCTGCTTCTGGATATAACGAACACAGCGTCTTAAAGTATAAACCACCTTACATATCATCCGGATGAGACTTAAAGCTGACGTCATCTCATACAAGCAGACGTATCAAAACTATGATACACAGTCTCCGCTCTTATCGTCACCGTCTGCGGGAATTAATATGTGAGTGGTCCCTTCGGGAGCTCTTGTATAAACGTGAAAATGCACAATGTGTACTGAACACGTTTGATTATCGTTGCCAGATGTATCGTTTTTGCTGAAGTTGTTTCTGCGCCTGCCTGCTGTTGTTGCCGCTGCTGTTGCTTCTGTTGTTGTTTAACATCTCTTTCTTCATTGTTAATAAATTGTAGTTACCACATTAAATGTTCACAAACAGTATACTCATTTATATGCTACCTTACTGGTAAACTAAATTGTGGATTGTGGAAGATCAGTGGGATTTTCATAAAAAAAAGATTTCGGCAAAATGACAAAACGGTATACACTGGTTATTTAAGTGAATACATTGGAATTATTTCATCGCTTATAAAAATAAATATAGGGCTGGGACGTTTAACATGGTTTTGTTTGTTTGTTTGAATGTTCTTTTACGTTATTTTTAGCACATGTACACAGTAAAAAGTAAGTGTAATCGTGTAAACAATTTTAGGGAAATATTTTCCTTATGCCGGTGTTTTCTCGCAAAATACGCTAAATAATGTATAACCTTATACCTAAGTTTACACCGCGCAAAACTTCACTGTTTTGGGGTAAACTTTATCCAATCTGAAGTGTAAATGTTTTTAAGTTAGGCAATGTCTTGCCACTATAACGGCTAGCTAAAGAGAATAAACTGAGGCGTAACTTTGTATCTGGATTATGATAACATTTCTCCAAGAACATGGAAACGAATCCTTTAAAATGGTTGTCTCTATAGCACCCAAGAGGTAACGTTAAACTTGAAGCACATTTTTTAATTATTTATTTAAACAATACAAGTCATTGATGGTCCGTTTGCAAAATATAACGACATCGACCTGTAGTACAGTTCATCAAACCTTTATGTAACCCCTACCGTTGGGTTGTGTTTAAACTTTCCATACATGTATGTAGGCGTACGTGTCTAAATAGGTAATGGGATAAGTTTATAATAATGCTCCATGAGCTAATTTTGACTAAATAAATTAGTTAATGTTTCAGAGCGTTTTACGATGTCAACAAAAGGAAGTTGACTATCTTCAATTCGTTGATGGGAACGTTTGAACTTTCCTTGTTACCTTATTAAAAGGAAACATTTTTACCGCGTTTTATCTACTACTGATCGATGTTATTAGGCGTTTGCAAGACGTTTACATTGTGTTCGAACAAATAGGAGGAGCTCCAATTAAATATAATCGCCTATAGAAGACAGTTGTGTCGACCCAGACTTTTGTTTTATTTTTATTCGTGTATGCAACCTTTTAACATACTGAAAGGACAAGGTTTGATAACTGTTGTGAAAAGTTTGTGAAATTGTTGACATGTTTTACTAAGCTGTGTGACTGCTTATATAAAGGAAAAACAAATCAACCTTTATCAATGTCCAGGTTATTGTGACAAATGAATCGAATAGTCGAGCCTGCTGAAGAAGGACATCTACTGATTTTAGGTGGTTCTCACAATAGAATATTTTTCCCGTTGTTTCCATTTTTCAAATAATAAAACATTTATTTAAACATCTGATTTTGTTCTGCTTTTTCTGTTGTGTTTTTGTTGTAGCTTTTCTGTATCAAATATTTTGGGGGAAACTACAAGATAATCAAAACATTAACCTGCAAAGGGTGTATACTAGTTACATATATTTTGAGGAAATGTTATTCTACAAATGGTGTCACATTACCACAAATACGAGGAGTTATCTAGTCCCGTGTATTTGTATAATGTTTCCTTAGTTTGACGATATCTAACCATACAAAATGTATTGAAAACCCAGAAAATAGAGAAACGTTAACCTTAAAAGAGTGTATACTAGCTCCATATATTTTAAAGAAATGTTACACTACAAATGGTGTAATGTTTCCAACAAAATCAAGGAGTTACCTAGCTCCGTGTTTTTGTGGAAAACATTACATTAAAAATGTAAAGTTGCCTTATACTTTTTACAGTGTATGGCCATAATTATATGACGCTCGATTAAAAAACAAAGGTTTGGTAGAGGCAGACCACCCAATTTGTCCAGGTCTAATTACACTAAATCAACAGGATGTGCTCGCCTGGTGCATCGAAAGTAGTTCTGTATTAAAGAGTGCTAATCTTTTATTCTTTAAAAACTTTTTTTAGTGCAGTTTCCTGTTATTTTTTGGCTGTAACTGTATTCTGGACATGTTGTTGATATTTGAAAATGCAGCTCATCATGTTTTTGACCGTTTTTTAGATATAAATTTGAGAAGTGACAGTAGACAGGGTATGAAATTGCAAGGGGTAAAAATAGTGTTGACCTTTGACCCGGTGTTAGTATACAACTGAAGAAATGTTTCTTAGAAGGTATTAAACCCCCTAATTCCTTGTTGATGTTTAATAGCAGACATGTTTATTTGCATGATAAAGTAAGTTTACCAGAATTCTAACGAGGTTTGAGTTTTTAACATGTTGTCAACATTCTAACTTTACTATGGAAGGGCAATGGAGACTCATTTACGCTATTATAACCTCCATGGTAGACCCAGTACTGTATACCTCCCTGGACACTTCCTCACGTCGAGTGGTAACTGTGGCATACACTTATAGTATTGACTGACATTTCTACACTGAAGTCAGTTATTTTCTCAATGTATAACCTAGTCATAAAGTAATCATAATTACCTTCGCTAATTATTAACGTGCATTAGTTGGTGATATAATTAATGTGTCAGAAACAATTAAAAACGTTCTCACATGTCTATGTAATTGTTTCCATGCAATGTAGTTCCATGCTTGTGATACCTGTATTGTAAGGCTGGCGTCCATGCACCTGCATTTTGGCGTGCTGCTTTCATAGCGTATGCTGTGAAACACACTAAGCTTCAGTCAGCACTTACGTGTAGGTATTAGCAACGATTTTCACAGAAGTGGAATCTTTTAAATTTTAGGTATTAGCTTAGTTCGTTGTATTGGAAACATGCATTTGGCGTGCTGCTTTCATAGCGTATGCTATAAAACACACCAAGATTCAATCAACATCGACTACAAATCAGTAGTGTTATTACTTACTGGTCCTTTAGGACCATCGAGCCCATTCGTTGTGGCTTTAAAGTAGAATATCGGTGGTAGGAGGCGTGAGAGGTGTTGAACCTCATATTATCTTTCATGAAAAGGCTCAATAAAACCGTGTCTGCTACTTTTAACTCTTGTTTGTGTTTGTTGCTTCCAAGTGATCCCCTTTTCAGTATGTATTGGCATTCACACTAACCTTTGTTTAGTGCTGTGTGGCAGCCGTAAAAAGTTGTCCTGACTATACAATTCAGTAGTGTTATTACTTACTGGTCCTTTGAAATCATCAAGCCCATTCTGTGTGGCTTTAAGATCAGACTTCATCAATTACCAACCAATCAGCGTGCTGGGAAGTTGCAGGTAAATTCGGAGTTATTACACGGAATCTCTTAATTTTGACTGGTTGGCAAGGTAAACAAACCAAAAAATCTTGCTAGAAATATGAAGAGTATTCATAGAGGTTAAATCATACATTTGTGCAATGTATTCATAATGTGTTGCATAATCAAAAAAAGAAGTATATTTTACATTTTCCTCATGTTTTTACATGCAAGTAGGTGGGTCAGCACCATCCGATCCAAACAGCTTTTTTAAAACATACTCAACGTATGGCTTATGTATATTTTTTGATAGAACTAAGATAGGTCTTTCAAAACAAGTAATAAAAAATATAGCTTCCTATATTAGGGAACTCAGTACAAAGCTTAGAGCTATAACGTAGGTCTATGGAAAATGAATTGGTGTAGTATGACCTAAAGGTAGACTATCGCTTAAGCCGGTGCTAGGAGGCGTGAGATATGTTGCACCTTACATTACCTTTGATGCAGAAACTCAATAAAAACCGAGTCTGCTACTTGTATCTCTTGTTTGTGTTTGGCAGCCAGGGATACCTGTTCATTATTTATTTATGTATTAGCACCGATTTTCACAAAAGAATAACCTTTCCTTGGTATTAGCTTAGTACGTTGTTCAAGACAGTTAGTGTTTATGTTTCGTCTTTGTGCTTAAGAGCCTGCTAATTATAACAATTCATTAACAATTAATCCGATAGAGAAGAAAGCTGATAGCGAAAATGCCAGGTAAGCTATCCAATCAGAAAGTTTAAAAAAGGTCACATGAGTAAAGGACGTAATGTCATTGGTCCGAATTCACAACGGGCTAAAAAGACGTATATGCAATGAAAACATCACAAGCAAACAATCGAAGCTGTGTTGCAAATTATAAATAATAAAACATGAACAAAATACAATAATTGATGTAGTTAGTCACGTCTTCAACATTTTATAAGAACATTTTGGAACAATGGTCAGCTTCAAAAATATCGTAACTGACATTTGGCGTCGAAATATTGATGAAAAAAAGTCGTATATAACATTTCTAATAGTACGTATCTAACAGTACGTATTGTTTATTATGTTCATGGTTTACGTACGATAACACGCCTCTTTCGTTGTTTTATTGTAAAAAACCTGGACGTATTTGGTGCTTTTTGTTCAAAATAGACAGTTTTTTGTGTTTCCTGAAAAGTTGTAATTTTGCAGTTCAGTCCTTTTCGAACGGGACAGACGAGTTGCTACTTTACGATAGAAGGCGTGAGAGAATACAAAAATAAAACACATATGTGTAAACAAAAACAAGAGCGAATTCCAACAAATTCCAATAAGAAAATAATTGTAACTTCAATCATTTTTTCACATTTTGTTATTCATATGACGACAGTACTATTTCTTGAGAGTCGTAAGAGTAATACTGGATTATTAAACCGAGACGCTTATTTAATTTTAGACTGTAGCATTCTCGCCCTCGATCGATACTAGTAGCATGACGTCAGTATGAGACTGTAGTGCGTCCCTTTGACACAGATGGCTCATACGGGTTAATGAATTGTTATAATTAGCAGGCTCTTAAGCACAAAGACGAAACATAAACACTAACTGTCTTGAACAACGTACTAAGCTAATACCAAGGAAAGATTTTCTTCTTTTGTGAAAATCGGTGCTAACACATAAATACATAATGAAATGGCTGCCAAACACAAACAAGAGATGCAAGTAGCAGACGCTTATTTAATTTCAAGATTGTAGTGCGTCCCTTTGACACAGATGGCTCATACTGGTTTCCGGCACTCTTAGAAACTGCGTTATATTAAGTGATGATAATGCATTTGTTTCTTTATGCAATTACGTTGATGTTTTCGGTGATATATCGTAACTGTGTTCGGCAACATATCATAACTGTGTTTGGCGACATCTTGTGACGGAGCTCGTGGAGGAGTTCTGCGACATCTCGTGACCGTGATCGGCGACTTTTCGTTATCTGAATTAGCGTTCTTCTATTTCACAAATTGTCATAGCTTTTGCAAATGTAAGGTTCGTTTTACTTATAACAAATACTCTCTCAAATATTGAACACACGTATTTATAACGTCATTTCTGACACATTCGAGAGAAAGAAAACACCGTCTATTATCACCTTCTCGTTTTCTGGAGTTATCGAATATGTATCATCTAAAGCGTTAATTACTCACCATACTGCCAACGCGCCTAATGATTAGCTAATTCTAATAAGAGAGTATTGTTTCACGCTGTAATTAGAGGTGTATGGTGTCTAATTCGGGTCGATATTGGTAGATAATGTCTTGGATATTGCGTCTAGATCACGATAGCAATTAGAAGCTTTTGAGCAATGTCTGTAAGAGATTCGGAGAAGATAGGCGCTGACTCCATTAGGTAGGATTTAGGATTATATATCAAAACGTGTAACGAGGACGGCCATGATAACCACTTAGCATGTATCGGTTATTCACTCCAAATATAGAACTGTACTAGTTTAATATTTTCGTATGTTAAAGCCCCAATTTTCTATGCGTTTACGAGGGACCCTAATCTCTTAGCTTCCGCGAGCACCGACCCACCACACAAAACACACTGTTACACATCGCAACCTCGTATTACATGTCATATTATAATATTCCACATTCCACCCATTCTGTAGTCCAGTGTTGGGGATGAGGGGGTGGGTGGGGGGCATGCTCTTGATCATGAGGTAAGTAAGTGGGGCCTCAGTGTTGATTTATCTCAAATGAGCTTAACTCACCCCCTCACCAAGACTATGCTCTGTAGCGCAGTGCCACTTTATTAAAGCTTAAAAAAGTGTAAACCATTTGAATTTAAATTTAGCAGAACATCACACCATCAATATCATCAAAATTAACTGCCAGTTGAAAATATATTAAAATAGTTAATCAACACGTTTAATGGTATACGGACAAACTTCTGGCAACAGCTGCCATCCAAATTAAGATTATTTCGCTTCAATTCAAATGGCAATTATTTAATAAATCGTAACATCTCTAACGTTTACTGACGTATTGGGCTGTTTCATGTTACATGTAAAACCCTTCGTAGATAATTGATAAAACGAAATGTATGTTCCAATGGGGTTCAACGAAAGTCTGTCGGAGCCAGGAATGTGTAGGAAATAATAATTAGATAAATTGATCGGCAACGTTTTTAAATAAACCAGAATCGGGTTGGAGATGTTGATTGCGAAACGAGTGATCGCTGTTCCAATACAAGTATACATTTGGCAATCCATTAGATGTAGCACTGAGATGTAGCACTGTGGTTACCAAAGTCGTGGTAGGTGATTTATACGAAATACATAGATAAATTTAGATAAATTGGACTGTTAATTTGTTTTTTTAAATAAACCAGATTCATTCAGTTTCTGAATATCGATTGCCACAGAAAGGCATTAGTCTACTCTGATATATACCAGCAACCCATTACATGTCAGGCAGTACAGTTACTTCAGTATGTGCACGGATGCGTTGATAGCATAGTTTAAACAGATTTAACTAGTCCAAAACCCGGAATATCCTAAATGTGCACTAGTCCAAATATGTGCACCAGATCACTTATAACATAAAAAGCATTCAAAAAGAAGTTGTTGTTTTCTTTGGCTTTTTAGGTACACAGCTAAATGAAAAATCATAATAGTGAAAGAGGGTGTGGACACGTCACAGGCCGCTCGGATTACAGACCAAAGATCAGGTAAATTCTAAATATGCACCAATCCAAAACCGGTATATTCTGAATGTGCAACAGTCCAAGTCCCGGTATATTCTGAACGTGCAACAGTCCAAGTCCCGGTATATTCTGAACGTGCAACAGTCCAAGTCCCGGTATATTCTGAACGTGCACCAGTCCAAATCCCGGTATATTCTGAATGTGCAACAGTCCAAGTCCCGGTATATTCTGAACGTGCACCAGTCCAAATCCCGGTATATTCTGAACGTGCAACAGTCCAAGTCCCGGTATATTCTGAACGTGCACCAGTCCAAATCCCGGTATATTCTGAATGTGCAACAGTCCAAGTCCCGGTATATTCTGAACGTGCACCAGTCCAAATCCCGGTATATTCTAAATTTGTAACAGTCCAAAATCAGGTATATTATAAATTTGCAACAGTCCAAAACCCGGTATATCCTAAATTTGCACCAATCCATACCCCAGTATATCCTAAATTTGCACCAATCCAAACCCCAGTATATCCTAAATTTGCACCAATCCAAACCCCAGTATATCCTAAATTTGCACAAATCCAAACGCCAGTATATCCTAAATTTGTAACAGTCCAAAAGCAGGTATATTATAAATTTGCAACTGTTCAAAACCGGTGTATCCTAAATGTGCACAAGTCCACTGATACGGTATGCGCCAATCAAAAACCCGGTGTATCCTAATTGTGCACAATGCCGATGACACAGTATCTCATAAACGTGCACCAATCCAAAACCCGGTGTATCCTAAATTTGCACAATGCCAGTGACACGGTATCTCATAAACTCATAATCTCGATTTCAATATATAGAGAATATTATGTCAGTGCCTTTTACTATCAAGTTTATTAGGCGAGGCTTAGAAAACGAAGAATGGCGAGGCTCGCCATTCTTTGTTTTCGTTCCGAGCCTAATAAACTTGATAGTAAAAGGCACTGACATAATATTCTATTTATCATGTAGATTATCCATATTTTCTGTATGAATTAGTATTATTACCTATTTCTTAGAATGGTACGCTTATCGAGGACGTCGCCATGTTGTTATTTTTTGTTTGTTTTATGACGTCAGGCAAAGTTACGTGTCTGACGTCAGATAACGTTACGTACAATAAACGCCGAGGGATTCCGCATTGATTTGCTTTATTGGCCAGTGCCTAATTAAAGCAAAATTTAATAGGTCACCCCTTTATTAGGCAGAAAAGTGCATATCTGCATGATAAACATATATATAGAGAGAGACTAAAGCTGAATAGAGCACGACTCGCAAACAAGTCTTAAGAATCTCAATTCTCATTTTGGGATGCCATTCAACCATTATATACATTTACGCCGTCGTCTGCTCATTCAGTACTTAAAGGCCAGGGATGAGTATTAAAAAAAAAATGACCCCCGATTTTCAGAGAAACTTTTCTGATTATTTTATGCATTATGCTGCTCAGAGAGGTTTAATCACAAATTTCTAAATAATAAAGTATTTTAAACCATCAATTTTGGCATGTAAATACGCTAAACATTATTCTATACAGATATATCAAAATAATTATATAATGTATTTATTTTCCATACTTTCTACAACAAAACTTTTATTCCTAACTGTCAAATTTGAATTTGGTGCATCTATGAATATCTGTACCTGTAAAATAAGATCAGTGATTGGTCAGATTGATCTTGAAGCAGCAGACGAAATACTAACTGGCTACAGTGTATACATAATGGTGGTAGGCTCTACTGAACGCTGGGGTTTAAGTGGAAGAAAATAAGATTTGCCGATCTCTGGTAGGTATACACACACATATTAATACATGTTATTAGGGCTGTGGTGCCCTTGAATTCTGGACTGGATTTATACTGGAAATAGCAGTTTTTAAATTTAAAAAAAATAAAAAATTACGAAAGCTTCTTCTCACACCTTTTAAGATTTATTTGTATTTTTTTGTATTTTACTGATACAAAACGGCTACATATGGACTGACGTGTCAACTTTCATTCGGATACAGTTTCATAAATTTTCGATATCGTAGGACTATTCGTATTCAAAACTATATATATATTATTAGGCAGTAACCTTCTTTATTGCTTTTCTGTAGCATAGTGGCGTAGAATTCGTTTACATTCCATATAAATGACGAAAACGATCCTGTTTAATGGTGAAACATAACCTTTAAATGGGAAATTTCCCAGAGTAATTTCAACGTAATATGTATATTAGATTGGCTGGCGTTGCTTTTAATACAGAAACACACTATGTATGCCTATATTGAAAATGTCAGTAAAAGAGCATGTGTTGATTGGCTTTCGACCTCACATCATTTGTTCACCGTCACGTTAAACTCTGGTGTTCAACAAATACTGAGTGATTTAAATTAAATTTCGCTTATTCAGGTTTTATTTTTTATCCCGTCGGTGTATTCTTAGTCGAGACACTTTAAAGTGTCTTTATAAATAGTCTCGTCCGTCGGATGCGGACGTAAACCGGGCGGTCCCGTTGTATCGGAGTCATATCCTCTAAGCACGTTAAAGAACCATAGTGATCTATTCGACAGTAAGAAGAGAGAAGGTTCCAAGATTCCTATATATCCTTCCACTCTCCCTGGGGCGGCTCGAAATAGCCTACAATGTGTTGATAAACCATTAAAGTGCTGTTTGAATGCAGAGCGACATCGTTTAGCACGGGCATGCGGAGTAGTGTTTTCGAGTGATGGTGGATGATGAGCATGTTGCACGAGTACTGGCACTTTAAAATAAAAATAAAAGTTATCTTGACAGTTTTAGAAGTTGCAGACTACCAGGATACCAATTAGCAATACTTTTTTCTAAGACATGCCGTCTGTCTAGATTTTCCTTGCAATACGATCGACCGATCAATACACAAGAAGTTTATAATGTATTGACCTAGAAATTAGACCAGACACACAGGAACTTCATGACCTTCCAATTACAAAATATTGTTTATGATTATTATAGGAAAATCAGATGCTTTCAGATAAATTTCCAACAGAAGATGCACCCAGTGGACCACTAATTATTCATCACAATGGTTAATAACGATGAAAATGAAGTCGTTCGCGAAAACAAAAAACTCGTTGTAAAATGAGGGATCTGGCGTATTCTTCGGGAATTATTTAATGCGAATACTTATATCTTACTTTTGACCGACTGTCTTAAATTCCGGTTTCTTTTCCAGCGTCGTATAACAAAGAAAATAATCAGACATTTGCCTACAAATCGTCAAGCTGATAACAGCAGCATTTTACCTACTAATGATCGAAAATATCTGCTGAGATTAATTACATTTCTTGATAATTGGCAGGAATAGAGATTCTCCGAATGTTCCAAAGTGCATCCCGGAATGCATGTGCCCCACAGGAATACACGGAATCTCGCGTTAAATAGTATATTTTCCTATGACGCCTGGTAAAACTGTCATTAAAACGCGATGCTACCTGCTGGTTGTGTTTCCGTTTTTATAGTAAAACATGCTAACAAGAAATAATTGAGAAATGTACTGTTGTTGTTGCTTTCTGTTTTTTTACAGAATACTCGCATTTTTTTCTAATTGCTTTGGACGATGAAAATGATGACAACATGTGAAGACGAGATTTCAAATTGCGTTAGTAAATACAACGATTCAATACATTTGATTGTTGTAATGCATCAGCTGAATAAACAAGTAATGCAGATTTACGATCGGACACAAATGTGTCTGATATGTCCTATGCTCCGAAATTGGATACGATAAAGTTATCTCATTAGTGTCGTCAGTTAGTACGAACGAGTACGAAAGTTGCATTGAAGCGTGATCTTCCGATGGCGGATAATGCCGATTTGCGCGATTCCGAACGTTGGCCGACTTTATACGAGTGAAAAATATTTGAGTGATTTCGGACGTTGGCGGTACTGGCCGTCTTCATACGAGTTAATGATATTAGCGCGATTCCGAACGTTGGCGGTACTGGCCGACTTTGTACGAATGAATGATATTTACCTGATTCCGAACGTTGGCGTTACTGGCCAACCTTGTACGAGTGAAAGACATTTGCCTGATTTCGAACGTTGGCGGTACTGGCCGACTTGTACGTGCACGATTCCGAATCTTGGCGGTATTAGCCGACTTTTCCCGAGTGAAACATTGAGCTCAATTCCGATCGTTGGCGGCATTGACCGACTGAAT
Organism: Cyrtodaria siliqua; assembly: GCA_037043455.1. Classification (NCBI taxonomy): domain Eukaryota; kingdom Metazoa; phylum Mollusca; class Bivalvia; order Adapedonta; family Hiatellidae; genus Cyrtodaria; species Cyrtodaria siliqua. The sequence goes on from JAWPHD010011962.1 coordinate 45,552, forward strand.
ATGAATGAAATTATGCGAGTACTCCAATAGACACAGCTGACAATTAAAACTGTTCTGTTTGTAAAACGGACATGCGCAGTGCAACAGTCTAATACTTTAATTACGCGACATAAAATCGGGAATCACTCGGACTCACTCGCTGTATGGAGAAAGTGCACGCTATGTGAATATCGGACTGCGGGTCGATACTATGTTCAATATATGTAACTAGATAATGGGAGGCTTGTTGTCTGCAATTACTGTCATTTAGAGCATCAATCCATTAACGGAAAAACAATCACAGAATCAAACGACCTACCAATAATCAAGTGAAACTCCCCGATTTTATGAAATGTTGTTTTCTATTACCGCTAGGTTATCGGTGTCATGATGACATTTATCGACAAATATGTTTTCAGAATGCAACGTTTCCAAGACAAATCACGTAAATTAAGTAACGCACGTGTTTAGCGACATTGAAAACCCGTCGCTTCCACAAAGAATCAAAAGAAAATCCATCACTTAAATCTATGTCAGTTCACTCAGAAACATATTTGCACTTACACGTATCTGAAAAAGGCCAAATGGTCTACTGTATTTGTTGAATAAACTTTGTAGCATGGTCGGTGACATTTCCTTTGATGAATGCAGAGCATTAAATCGTTTAATTTACTAAAGGGGCGTGGCTAAGCCGTACTACAACTACCTGATATTGGAATTTAGGCATCTCGGTGTTTAAATAAGCCAACTCGCTGAGACCAGACTCTATCTATTACTTAATTAAAACAATGTTTTTATTTTTGCCGTAGCGCTTTCAGGTTTTCACTTCCATGAGTATACAAATACACAAATAATTTTCAATTACAGAGGTCGATGGCAGTAACAAACATTACATAATATCAAATTTTGTACAATATACTAACATTCTAAATCAGTTTTAAAGTTTTAATTATGCTATTTCTAACAGTATAAGTTTTACTATAAACAATTGTTTGAAAGATATGTATGTGTCCGTTATATTATAACGGCGGAGCATTGTAAAGACATGTTCGCAAATTCGAATATCTGAAACAGCATCAGTTTTTTCTAATAACATTGTTATCCATACTTCCATATTAAAATCTGCGCAACAACATTAAAGGGGAAAATAGAAAAAAATAACCACTATCAGAATCAAACGCTGGCTCTTTATTAATATAACGAGGTAAATGAGTCTGTGCGGTTTATGTCGTATACGGACATTATATAGCTTTGTTGTATTCATTATCTGGAAATGTATAGTCTCATTACCAATCAAATTCTCCAGTGCCTCATTTGCAGCTTTTATCTCTGATCGTAAAATAGTCCTACTTAGGAACAATGTCTTTTAAATAACCATGCGGTTAGTTGTGTTTTAACCTCGTGCATTAGACATAGTTCTGCTTTAAAATACTAGAAATATTTTTTTAAATAAAGAGAGAGAGAGAGATGTACGTTTGTCCAGCCAACCACACCACTATTGTGGCCATTTATGACTTCGTGATCAGCAATCAAAGTCATAAGAAAAATGTCATCTTTATAGGTAAGACTTAAAGGGTATGTATCGACAAAGCCAACCCATGCTTAATATTGAGATTTTTGAAAAACTTGAATAACGGTGAAATAATTATCAAAATCGAATGATAAAGACAGAAGATGTGATCATTTGAAGCTTCTATTGAATCGACATGGAAGCCGCCATTTTGAGGGCTATGACATCACAGTTCTAAATGACCATATATGGAATATTTATAAAAATGAAAATTAACCGATTTATAGAGAAAATATGATGGCAACTGTATGAAAAGTATATATACTTATAATTAATGACAATAATGCTTTATATGACCAGTAAAAGGTTTTCATTCATTTGCAGTGATTTTCTTTGCTTTAAATGATATTTACCTATATTCCAAATATGGTAATTTGGAACTATGATGTCATAGTACTAAAAATGGCAGCTTCCCTACCCGTTTTAGAACAACCTTCAAATGGTCATATCTTTTTTGTTTATCATCTGATTTGGATAATTCTTTCACATTTTGTAAAGTTTATTAGAACTCTCAATAACAGAGCTCGTATGGCTGTGTCGCTACATTCCCTTTAAATTATCATAGCAGATTGAACCGGTACAAAGCTGATAACGCACCACCAATTTAATTACATGTAAACTATATAAACTACTAACGAAATGAAGTCTCTTTCAGAATCAATTTATTTAATTTTACATGCATTTAATTTGATACAGTCGTTAACATTTTAAAGCATTTCACCTGTGTTAGCTGGCACTCTGAGGAGGGTGCCCCCGGGGCGGAGTTGGTTATAATGAATAAAACGCTATCAACCTCTTTGTTACGTTGACACAAAAAATCGGGCGCTTCAATAGGGATAGAGTTGTCACTGCGGAAAGGGTAAATGAAATTGACCATGCAGACAAATAAGGAGTCGCCAAAGTAGAGTTCACGGGGTTAGCAGAAGCCCCTTCCAGCTGTGATGATTAGGAGTGAAATACAAGAAGGAAGCGGTTTTATAAGGGATTTGTCCAAATTAGGCGAAGCCCTTTCACCAAACATGTTTTTTTCGTATTTGGGGAAATAACCGTTTCAGGTATCAACTGCATTCATACTTTAAAAGAGTTCCGATAGTTGTCAATAGGTCAAATTTAGCAGTTAACGCGTTAATGAACACGAACTTATCCTTTAAAGAGACACACTGCAATGAACACGAACTTATCCTTTAAAGAGACACACTGCAATCGTCATTATTTAAAAAAAACAATGCTTTTGCATATTACTAACTGTTGACTATATATTACACCAATAATATAACATAGACTAAGGAAGAAAACTGACAACGTTAAATTATATTAAACTTAGGCACAGAGCAAATTAGGTATGTGATTTTAGTTAAGTATACTCAAGTCAAACAGATACTAAATTACTATATCGAGGTGTTATTTTTACTGTTTGATAACTACTTCAAGATCGTCTTTTGTCCCTTTAAAACAAATGAATAATAAAAGTATACGACAGAAAAACTAAACATATGTTTAAGATGCATTAGTTTTATCAATTAATGGGATAACTAAGATAATAAAGGCTTCTGGGCTGCTGAAAGATAGATTTAACGTTGTTTAAGAGTTCAAACTGCGGGATCTGCCAGCCATCTACTCAGATCCGCCAATCATGTTCTATTCGTGTGCTATATATGATTTGCATGCAGGAGTATGCAACTGTTTTAACCCGCTACATGTATATAATGGACTGTTCCTTCTTTGAATTAGGACCATTCCATTTATGTGACAATGTTTTTTTTGTGGTTACTCGCAGGCTGATCTGGGTTTACAATGGACGCAAAGGCTAGTATAGTCGTGCTTAGCGGGTTAAGGATTAAAAGCAGTCTACGATTGCTAATGCATAAAGAATCAAAACGCCCCATGAAGCAAAGTGTGCGCATTTTAAATCAACGATAGTACGAACTCTTAATGCATTTATTTCAATTTTACTTAAAATAAACGTTAAACGCCCTGGCTAAACAGTTGCAATATAAAAAAAATAGAAGTACGTGGTTGCAGAACACGCTGGCTTTTACGAAATCACATTTGTAAAGACAAAATCCAGAGTTGTGTATAAAAATGTGCAGGCAATCATTCCGAATAATTCTGATTTAGTTGGCAGATGTGAGAGGGTTGTGTTAATTTTCCAGCACGAATGCTGTAATTTCAGTATCGTCGGCTTATAGTTATAGTAATTAATATGGTTACGAAAAAACGAGCGGCGAACGCAATTAGTACGAATAAATAAAGATGCGAGAGTCGATTCGAAACTGGCATTGTCTAATATATACGTGATATTCGTTTAGGCAAGTGCAACTGTTCTTATTTATTCATTCTCGGTCCCTTGGAGAAAAGTATTGCATCTAAAACCATCGTTATTACATGGTATTTACATCCATCAACTGAAGAGCAACATTAAACGTTAACATTTAGTTGGGGTGTAACAGCTAACACTTATCTACCCAATTACATTTAATTGTATATTCTAAAACTCATAGCTACCTGAATATATATATCTGTAATATTATTCGTTTACTTATATAAAAGCGACAATGATATTCTCATAATTGCATAAAACATACAGTGATATTCGTTTGTCTATTGAGGGCTGGCGTGGCGCAGTCGGTAGCGCGGCGGATTTGTAACCGGAGGCCCCAGGTTCAGTCCTCCGTGGCGCTGAGTTTCGTCGGTGTGTTCTTGGGCAAGATATGGTGGTTCGGATGGGGACGTAAACCGGGCGGTCCCGTGTATCGGTCTATCCTCCGAGCACGTTAAAGAACCATTGGAATCTATTCGATAATAAGAGTAGGGCACGGTTCCCGGATTCCTATGAATCCTTCCCCTCTCTCTGGGGCGGCTTTAAATAACCTATACTGTGTTGATGAGCCGTTAAACAACATTCAGTTCAATTCGTTTGTCTATTAAATATATACTTGACTTTCGCTTAATTGTTTAAGTTTAATTGTCTAGTAATATACGTGATATTCGTTTAATTGTCTGCTATTTACATGATATTCGTTTGTCTAATTATATACATGATATTCGTTTAATCGTGTATATACGTGATATTAGTTTAATTGTCTAATATATACGTGATATTCGTTTAATTGTCTAATATATACGTCATATTAGTTTAATTGTATATACATGATATTCGTTTAATTGTCTAATATATACGTCTTATTGTATACTTTCATATTGTCCCGTTTAGTTTGCATTGAGCTAAGCGTGCAATATTCTACGATATTGCACGCACTGATATTGCACGGGAACTTTTGCTCGTGCTTGCTAAGAGCCGCGAAATAGAAATAAGGAACTACTTTCAATAAAAAATAACGGAATCCTTCCTATAGTGTCAACAAAAAAATACGTGTTTTTTTTCCAACCTTTTATGGCAAAAATTGATAAAATAATTGAAATGGTCACTCACCCACTGTTTTTAACGTTATCGAATGGTAAACAAACTTTAAAAAAATCGCTTGATGTTTTTAATGACGTCATCCGACGTCGACGTCGTTTTCGCGCAAAATAATCATCCACACAAAATGAAACTGAATGGCAAGATAGCAATTCCATCAAAAGTTACAAAAATAACACAAATACAATGAAAAGTAATAGTCATACAATTAACATTGATCGAAAACAATATGAAAATATACAATAAAAAGGTTATTGAATTTGTATGGCTAAATATTACTTGGAACTCGTTGTTTTGGCGCAGGACGACTCGCAAGCTCGTCGTCCTTTGCCAAAACAACTCGTTCCAAGTAATATTTAGCCATACAAATGCAATAACCTATAATATTAGTTTAATGTCTAATATATACATGATATTCGTTTAATTGTCTAATATGACATGGACATAAATATATATGTATGTCTATGAATATATGAGATGTTATTCGTTTATTGTATAATATATATAGTAATATTCGTTTACTAGTCTTATATTCGTTTAATTGTCTAATATAAAAAAAAAAAATTGTTGTTGTTAACTAATAGTATATACAGTGATATTTGTTCAATTGTGTAATACATACATTCTATTTGTTTAATTGTCTTATATATACAGTGCTAACGGTTTTTGTGTAAATTTTATACAGTGATATTCGTTTAATTGTCTAATATATACAATGTTATTCGGTTTTGTGTTTACTACATACAGTGATATTCGTTTAATTGCCTAATATACACCTGACATTTGTATAAGTGAATCATGATAACCTCGAATTGGAATATCAAAGTAAGTAGGTAGTGTACTAGGCTATAATACAACTCTTAGAAGCTGCACTGTGACTATAGTCAGTGAATCACGCGCTGCAATTTATATCACTACCCCTAACGATTGGTTGTGACGATGCTAATGGACCATCATGGCAATCTCGTCCTTTGTGAACGTAAGAAGCGTGGGAGTTTTAGTTTTTTGCCCAGATACAATCACAGTTGGCATTAATTGGGAATTGTTTGAAGTTTTACTAATTGTGAAGAAATGATTTCCATATGTATTTATCCCCATATGTATTTATCCACTATATTAATCATTAGGAAATATTGGTACCATACGATGTTGTTACGTAGTTTGTATAATGTTCGGTGAAAATCCAAAGCATATGTGTATTGTATAAATTGGGGCTGGAGCTGCCATGTGTAATGCAATATGACAACACCGGCACACGCCTTTGCACGATTTGCATTTGTTTTGTCTTCTAAAATAGAAAAGAATGCCACCGTGATCTAATTTTGACCTAGTTTCATAAATTAAGGCCAGTAAGTGACCTAGTTTTCATTTGGAGCTACATAGATTCAGTCTTAAAATAAAAATATGAAAAAGTAGGTTACCATGGGTCATTCTGATCACTTATCAAGGTAAGTAAGGTAAGAAACATTAACGGTTTTCGTTTTCCCTGTTTGACATATGTTGGGTTTGGTTCCTGGCATTCTGAACACTTTGTCATTAAATCCGCCAACAATAGGTCAGCTACGTAAGTTACTGTCGATATGAGGTCACTGTCCTTGTTTTGAAGAAAACCAATGCATTCATCTTGAAAATTGTCGCTGCAATAGCATTTTAAAGACTCATGTGTACGTTTTAAATTGTGTTGACATTGAAATGTCGAAGATCATGTAGGTTATATGAACATGTCAAAAGCGTTTCCGTTTGCTTACGTTATTGTATTTATTTACGTGTTTTGAGAATTTGTACGTGCGCGAGCAAACTGGACCTGTCAAATTATCATTTGGAATTATTTAAACTATCCGTATACTGGTCGTAAATGTATCCAACGTGCATATACGCACGCGTACGATGCCAGCTTATACAATGTATAGTGTTGTTTTTTTGTGGCATCAAGAAAACGCCAGAGGACTATTTGCTACTCTTATCAAAACCAAAACACATTACCACACCGCATGTTTTGTTGCAATGACAACAAAGTATATCCAGATGTCTGTAGCATGCACAATCACGATCATTTATTGCAGAATTATCAGTTTTGGCAGCCAGGTACACATAAGGTCCAACAAACACCATCAAATGTACTTCGTAACTAGTAAACAAGGTGTATGCCATTAGTGCATAGACACCTCTTGAAGCATTCTCGCTTGCCAGTGGTTTACAACGGTACCCTTAATTCCCAGTGTACGACTGGGGACAGTTGCAACTCATGGAAGCATTCTGGCTTGCCAGTGGTTTACAACGGTACCCTTAATTCCCAGTGTACGACTGGGGACAGTTGCAACTCACTGAAGCATTCTCGCTTGCCAGTGGTTTACAACGGTACCCTTAATTCCCAGTGTACGACTGGGGACAGTTGCAACTCAATGAAACATTCTCGCTTGCCAGTGTAATACTGGGGACAGTTGCAACTCATTGAAGCATTCTGGCTTGCCAGTGGTTTACAACGGTACCCTTAATTCCCAGTGTACGACTGGGGACAGTTGCAACCCATTGAAGCATTCTCGCTTGCCAGTGGTTTACAACGGTACCCTTAATTCCCAGTGTACGACTGGGGACAGTTGCAACTCATTGAAGCATTCTGGCTTGCCAGTGGTTTACAACGGTACCCTTAATTCCCAGTGCACGACTGGGGACAGTTGCAACTCAATAAAGCATTCTCGCTTGCCAGTGGTTTACAACGGTACCCTTAATTCCCAGTGCACGACTGGGGACAGTTGCAACTCAATGAAGCATTCTCGCTTGCCAGTGGTTTACAACGGTACCCTTAATTCCCAGTGTACGACTGGGGACAGTTGCAACTCAATGAAGCATTCTCGCTTGCCAGTGGTTTACAACGGTACCCTTAATTCCCAGTGTACGGCTGGGGACAGTTGCAACTCATTGAATCATTCTCGCTTGCCAGTGGTTTACAACGGTACCCTTAATTCCCAGTGTACGACATTGGACAGTTGCTACTCATTGAATCATTCTCGCTTGCCAGTGGTTTACAACGGTACCCTTAATTCCCAGTGTACGACTGGGGACAGTTGCAACTCACTGAATCATTCTCGCTTGCCAGTGGTTTACAGCGGTACCCTTAATTCCCAGTGTACGACTGGGGACAGTTGCAACTCATTGAATCAGTCTCGCTTGCCAGTGGTTTACAACGGTACTCTTAATTCCCAGTGTACGACTGGGGACAGTTGCAACTCATTGAATCATTCTCGCTTGCCAGTGGTTTACAACGGTACCCTTAATTCCCAGTGTAAGACTGGGGACAGTTGCAACTCATTGAAGCATTCTGTCTTGCCAGTGGTTTACAGCGGTACCCTTAATTCCCAGTGTAAGACTGGGGACAGTTGCAACTCATTGAATCATTCTCGCTTGCCAGTGGTTTACAACGGTACCCTTAATTCCCAGTGTACGACTTGAGACAGTTGCAACTCATTGAAGCATTCTCGCTTGCCAGTGGTTTACAGCGGTACCCTTAATTCCCAGTGTACGACTTGAGACAGTTGCAACTCATTGAAGCATTCTCGCTTGCCAGTGGTTTACAGCGGTACCCTTAATTCCCAGTGTATGACTGGGGACAGTTGCAACTCAGTGATGTGAGAATGCTTAAATGAGGGTGTGGGTGGGAGGTACAATAAATAACCTTTTCGAGGTTCTCTTGAATTCCCACTTCAAAAACAAGGTATTTTCTGAACGTGACACCCTTATAATGTAAAAATAAGAAAATTAATTCTGCGCAGTAATGTTTATCCTAGATTGGGAACCAGGGTTAAGTTAAGGCCGACCATAACAAATGTGTTGGTTTACTGTTTCCCTACCTATACCCACGAAAAAGAGTCCTACCCAAAACCTTTTATAGCAGTTCATTTTTGCTAAATATGTTCAGTATATATATTTTTTAATTTCTTACGGTGTTAACTACCTGCCTACCTATCTATGGCTGATTTGTGCCATTTCGTCTTTTCATTATTTCGCACCGACGTCGCTAATAAGCGGTGCGAAAGGACGCCAATCAGCGGGGCTCGTGCGAAAATACGATAATTAGCCTGGCGCGGGCAAATGACGATAAACTGCGAGGTAGGGGGAGAAATAACGAGAGACGAAACAGCACAAAACAGCATGCCGTTATGAAACGGCATACAAGAAACAATTTTGTCTTTAGTGAATTGTCCACTAAATGATTTTCCGGGAAATATAACATTTTGATATTGTTATTCTTTAAAACAGATAACCGTGGTTGTTATCATATTTTGGCAATACCTCGCTGTCAAACATGATGTAGCTCCGTGGATAAGACATTGCAATTGAGAGCTACAGACTTTTGCGCCGCGTGGTGTCGCTTCTTGGCACTGGCATTTAGATGATTGGAAACTTCATCCTTCAACTCATTCCTCTCTGAGGTCGCTGTCCCGGTTTGACCTTACATCGCCCTGTTTACACAGGACGTTAACGCCCTGTTTGTAAGCCATCATTAAAAAATATTTGTTTGCTGTTTCTCATAAATGGGCCATACATTGTTCAACGTTTGTACGTGATGACGGTTACTCTTTATTTTAGTAAATAACGAAAACAAATGTTGACATTTGAAAAAAAAAATGAATATGTTCGTTTCAGATGGAAACTCTCATGCAAAATCCTCTACATGTAAAATGTTGGCCTGGTCACTCGTCACTCTTTCGACGCTCATTTAATGAATGTGAATTTGATGTTTATTGAATTCCGAATCTTTATTTATCCAAAACAAAACACGCTTCCATGACAAGTTAAATTGTTGTTTTATATTGCGGTATATTGATTGACATTTTCTAGCAACATTAGGTGCAGCCAAGTCGTTTGGCACACACGATCATTCCTGTAATAGTTGCTCTCATTTCGAAATCGTTCCACTTTCTTTCTTCTTGTTTCACTCATTTCTCTCAAATTAATTAACTACGTTGTAGTGGCACCACTAATTATCCTTAATTGCACTTATGATTGTTATACATTTATAATAGCGTAGCAAGGCAGGAAACAAACGCGCGTGTGATAATAAATGGGGGGAAATCATGCACTACGACATGTCGAGCCGCCCCAAAGAGAGAAGAGATTGACATATAGGGATCCTTGAAACAACATGACAACTTACTAACAAGACAAGAAAACGATAGAAGGAGTAAAACAGAGACAGATTTAACAAAGACAAGCGATAATGTCGATAGTATAAATATTGAAAACAAGAGAAAAAAATTAGATATATTAATAAATGGTACCTTGCGCCATTTCTTCTCTGTACTTCCTCTCAACAAACTGAAAAATAAAAGGTCATAAAATAATTGAATTGAATGCTGTTTAACGGCTCATCAACACAGTATAGGTTATTTAGAGCCGCCCCCAGAGAGAGGGGAAGGATACACAGGAATCCAGGAACCGTGCCCTACTCGTATTATCGAATAGATTCCTGTGGTTCTTTAACGTGCTCTGGTGATAGACCGCTACACGGGACCGCCCGGTTTACGTCCCCATCCGACGGACGATTGTCATAACATTAAGTACACATTGTAAAAAAGGTCATTTTAAACTGAGCATTAACAAATAAGCGGTAGGAGGTAGGCACGGAGTTCGTAGGGTAAAATATAAAACCCGAACCGGGAACCCTAATCCTGACTCTGCGCTCATTATTAAACACGAATAAATGAAATCGGTTGTGATTGTTGCCCTTTATCACACAATTTTAACGTGTGTCGTTGGAATACTCGATGATGGTTCGAGAAAGATAAAATGTGTTATATGAGAAAAAAAAGGAAAAGATTTTTTAATAAAAAATGCAAATGGCGTGTTATATCACAAGGGCGATATCCTAATACGGATGCAAAAACTGTATTCGTATTACATTCTACATGTGATGGACTGGCAACATATTAAAACACATTTTAAAAACGTGATTCAGAACTTATTCCAGGTAAATTGTTGTGATCATTTATGTTGGTTTTGGCGGCGAATCGCGGGAGAGAACTGGGATGACTAGGCACCGGGTTATTGTGTTTGACGATGAACTTTAAAAAACCTTGGGAATGGAAAACAAATACGATGACATATAGCTAGTAATAGTCTACACATATAAAACTGTGCTCCTTCAATAATTAATTTCAATAAGGCTAAACGGCAGCTTACTTGAAAATTACAACCTTATCCTTATTAAGTATAAGATTATAATTTTAAGTAGGACAGATAAACTAGCGCGTAGTTCGTGGTTCGACAGTAGCACTAACCATTCTGAGTGTCGAACGCTGAACTAAGAACTAAAATACCCTTTATTACAGCATTGTATGTAGTTCGGCGTTCGACATTAGCTAGGGTTAGCCCAAACCACTCTGAATGTCGACAGTATATCACATTAACTGTGTCATGGGCCGGTGGCCGACTTCAGTAACACATTAATATATGATCATCACGGTGGCTCGCAGATCCTCTCGCCGTGGTCTAGTAGTTATCACATTCAGTGGTTATCACGTTCAGTGGTTATCACGTTTAGTAGTTATCACGTTCAGGGGTTATCACGTTCAGTAGTTATCACGTTCAGTGGTTATCACATTCAGTGGTTATCACGTTCAGTGGTTATCACGTTCAGTGGTTATCACATTCAGTGGTTATCACATTCAGTAGTTATCACGTTCAGTGGTTATCACGTTCAGTAGTTATCACGGTCAGTGGTTATCACGTTCAGTAATTATCACGTTCTGTGGTTATCACGTTCAGTGGTTATCACGTTCGACTCTGAGTTATCCCGGGTTTGAGTCTCAGGTCTAATTACACTAAATCAACAGGATGTGCTCGCCTGGTGCAGTCGAAAGTAGTTCTGTATTAAAGAGTGCTAATCTTTTTTTCTTTAAAAACATTTTTTTAGTGCAGTTTCCTGTTATTTTTTGGCTGTAACTGTATTCTGGACATGTTGTTGATATTTGAAAATGCAGCTCATCATGTTTTTGACAGTTTTTGGTATAAATTTGAGAAGTGAAAGTAGACAGGGTATGAAATTGCAAGGGGTAAAAATAGTGTTGACCTTTGACCCGGTGTTAGTATACAACTGAAGAAATGTTTCTTAGAAGGTATTAAACCCCCTATTTCCTTGGTGATGTTTAATAGCAGACATGTTTATTTGCATGATAAAGTAAGTTTCCCAGCATTCTAACGAGGTTTGAGTTTTTGACAGGTTGTCAACATTCTAACTTTACTATGGAAGGGCAATGGAGACTCATTTAGGCTATTATAACCTATAAGGAGAAATCATGTATTTTTCAGAATTGCATAAAAAATGATTTTCTAGGCATTTATTTTGTTCGAATAGGTGAGTTGAACTGAGAAACAGAGAAAAAAAAAATCATTTTCAGACTTTTAGACTATTTAAGAGTGTTTTTGGAAACTTTTCTCAAATTTTCTGATTTTCTCTAAAAATGTGATATTTTTATTTTTTTTTGGAATTTTTGTGAAAGATATATGGCAAAGTGTGTGGTATACATACTCAGGGATGCAAAACAAAGCCACCAGAGTTGATTTGATGAGAAAATGTTGAACGGTTGCTGAGATATTGTTTTTTTTATTATTTCTTAATTTCGCGACAAAATCGACTCGATTTAGTGCATGGTCAAGCGCAGGTAAATCGCATTAATTTCAAGACAAAGTCATTCGGCATTGCGAAACAAGTCAAAATGTTCTTTTATTAAGTTGTTGGGTTGAATCGACCAGTTTAATTAAAAAACATGACCCAAAATAATTCCTTATAGGTCTAATTACACTAAATCAACAGGATGTGCTCGCCTGGTGCAGTCGAAAGTAGTTCTGTATTAAAGAGTGCTAATCTTTTTTTCTTTAAAAACATTTTTTTAGTGCAGTTTCCTGTTATTTTTTGGCTGTAACTGTATTCTGGACATGTTGTTGATATTTGAAAATGCAGCTCATCATGTTTTTGACAGTTTTTGGTATAAATTTGAGAAGTGAAAGTAGACAGGGTATGAAATTGCAAGGGGTAAAAATAGTGTTGACCTTTGACCCGGTGTTAGTATACAACTGAAGAAATGTTTCTTAGAAGGTATTAAACCCCCTATTTCCTTGGTGATGTTTAATAGCAGACATGTTTATTTGCATGATAAAGTAAGTTTCCCAGCATTCTAACGAGGTTTGAGTTTTTGACAGGTTGTCAACATTCTAACTTTACTATGGAAGGGCAATGGAGACTCATTTAGGCTATTATAACCTCTCACTGAGGCCACTGAGATACTTTGGTCGTCTTATTCAAGACATTTTCCCTAGGCTCTTTCGTCGGATGGGAGCGTAAACCGTGCGGTCCCATGAATCGGAATCTATCGAGCACTTTAAAGGAATAGTTTAAGAATGTATGCGATAATAAGAGTAGGGTACGGGGTTACGGAATCCTATGTTCCACTCCCTTCTCTCTGGGGCGGCTCTAAATAATATAAACTTATATGTCGACGAGCCGATAACAGATCTGTGGATATGTTTGACTGCACTGAGTATTTACTCATCAAATTCAAAATAAATGAGTAACGTTCCGCGTAAAAAAAACAATACATTTTAAAAGAAACAACCATTATGATCAAATGGATCTTAAGTAAAACAAAACACTGTATGACACGTGCTTAGAACAATTGTCATCATGTAAATATGGAATAAACTATAGACAATAGACAATATAATTATACAAATATAATACTCATGAGTTTTAAAAGTTTAGAGTATGTGTAGTAAGTTGGTGAGTAAAAGATACATAACGATATATAATTAAAAACAAAATGAGGGGTTTCGTAAAAAAAAATGAGTAAAATACTCAAAAAACTCAACCTATATCTACAGCACTGCCATTAACAGACCATCCTGCACAATTAACTAGATTGGAATTCCTGTACCAACTTGAAGCGAACAAAGAGTTAGCAGTTTAATATCTTCAATAACCATTAAACCATTTTAATTGCATTTAAAACGGGTAAAATTACGTTACAGACACGAGATATTTGTTCTTTCGTAGGAAAGACGGTTATTATCGGAAAAAGAGTACGTTGTAAAACACAAAATGTGATTATAAGTCCCTAATATTATAACCTTTTAACTATTAGTATAGAATTTCCTTAGCACTGAAAGAGGCAAATACTTATAACTTGTATGGAGAGAAACAGAGCTTGGAATAAAATAAACAATTTGTATGCAGAGTATTATTTTATATTTTAATGTGTCTACTTTTATTATTTATAGTCTAATTTACAGACTGATACCGGTCTAGGTTTCCTTGCACGAGAGAAAAAGCTTTGCGCGGGAGAAAACTGACTCAGGTAGTCCAACATAAGATGGAGTAATATATGACATAATATATAGGTATGAAACCACTAGTTATTTTCCCCCATAGACACCAATGTTAAAGTGTCACATATTAATGATTTGCTGCAAAATCAACTCAAGTATGGATAATTCAGCAGTGTAATGCTCATATAGAAAACTAATTTTCGACTTGGAAAAATCACCAGAAAAGGTGGGGTCACAAGACATGTAAGAAAGTGTTTGTTTGTTTACTAAACAGGTCAAGGGAACAGCTGTTTTCATTGATTGACTGTTTTCATTGCTCACAAAGTGTAAGCATAGTCGAATTTTCGAAAATGTTCATCAGTGATCTAGTAAAACCTATTAATACGCTTCTTATACATACAACCACAAACTCGAATAGAAATGGGCAGTTTTCCCCTACTATAATGCTCATTTCCTTAAAAAAAGGAGAGATTGCTTTTTATTATAGGAACTACATTCGACTACACCACGGAGGTTTACATGTAATTAGTGGTGGTAAACCTATTACAAGTACTGGTATATTCATTAAGGGGTTGGGGTGGGGATGGCGGCGATGATGTGTGTGTGAGAGTGAGGCGTCGATGTGTATGGGGGCGGGCCCGCGGGGTGTGAGGGGGAGGAGTATGATTGCACAATTGCACATACTGCATATTCCCCTCAACTGATATTGGAAGGGTGTATGATGTTCTACTCCGTACGAGAATGCGTAAGATGTGTAATCGGGAGCAATTCACCTGCAAGTTCTGTCATTTCTCCGTTTGTTCTTAAGTTATAAATACCATCATCTCGTATAAAACGTCTTAGATGAACAAAGAGCATACTATTTGATTGAGTTCGGTTATCTCGCAAGAGTCACATTCTCCGCGTGAAGGAAACATATCCGACTCCATACTTTCCACGTACAACATGTTGTTTCTGTTTGCGTGTTTTTATAAAAAAAAAACACCTTCGAGAAAAATAAATCGAATTTAGACAGTTCGCCAGCGAAACGATTTATTAAATCGGTTCTTGGAAAATGTTTGTTTTATGGCAGTTAAACTGATCGCGATCCGATTGCCAGACACTAAAGATGCACACTTGTGTACGTTCGATATAAGTGTTATTTTCTGGGGTACTTCAAAAACTATTATGGCCCGTAGATCACAGGCGTTTGGCGTTTTATGTATGTATTTCGTATCCTTAAAGTTTAAAGAAAAATCAACAGTAAGTTAAAGGAAATGTATGTACATGTCATGGCGTGTTTTTGGCGTGTCATGGCGTGTTTTTGTATGCATATAAATCATATAAATATAAAGTGATCATTTTAAAGAATAATATACAATCAGCAAACTGACATCTGGAAGACGAAACTATTACGGTGTTGACAAACGAACATATTAAATTATATTTATTAAATTATCTTTTTTTAAACATATCCTGGAAGTCAGCGAAACAGAGAAATAACCTTATATGTTTCAGTACAAAAATATTGAAGATAAAGACATCAAGACAACATAAATGACTGATATCGAATCGTTCTTGTTTTCACGAAAAACAACTTTGCTGGCATAAGGTATGCTTTACTATCGACAGCGTCTGTGTTGAATACCATGTTTTCTTATACCGACACAGCGTCTCTGTATGGCATACCAGTCGGTACCTCTCTGTCTGCTCATCCGTACTCGGAAAAGTAAAAACATGTAGTAGGTCTGGTTCTCAGAACTTCTCTGACCTTACTGCGCTTCGTATATTCCCTTTGCGTTGTGGTCAGGGAACCAGATTTTATATTTATTATAGCCAATGTTTGCACATACATCAAGTTACCGACGTGATACATATATAGCATATACACGGACAAACGCGTGATATTACCTGTCAAAGGTGAATATCAATACATCAGTTGGGTGAATCGTTTTTATTGATATGTGCTTTTTATCTTGTCTCTTTGATACCTGAGCAATAGGGAAGCAGGAGTTGTGATCATAAATAGCTCGCACGTACAAATGTAGCTTGAATGAAACAGTTCGGTTCTTGATGGATGACTGTTCACAAACCAGTGATACAGATGTAGTCTTTACTCTGATTCTTAAACCAATCAAATGTCTCAGAATTTCAAATACTTGCACCATTTATTCATGAAGATTTTACTACGAGCGCTCTTCATGGTTTAGAGTGTGACCTGTATAGAGACTATCGATAAACCTATCGTAAACACTAAGCCGGATAGAGTATATGAAGAGAAATCTGCACCATTAATAAACCGCGGTCGATCGCTACGCTCCCTCCCTTTCGGTTCGGGTGAAGATTTCTCTTCATAGCCTCGCTCCTATAAGTAGGTATCATAGAACAATGTTTGCCAAATAAAATAAAAGATTGTCTGTTGGAAAATTCCGCAGACGTGTGTGCAAATGTCAGAATGTTTCGTGACAGTCTCCATATTTACAAAAACATTGTACTCCCACATTCCTCTACCCATCACATTGACAAGATATATGGATGCACATTTGCAACATTTCATTTGCTTGTTCCGTTTTTGTTGTTGCATTGTTACATTATGTCCTTACAGAATGCAGGGTCGGATCCAGGATTACAGCTGGGTAGTGTGTTGTGAAGAAAAGGTCAAGTGTGTGTGTGGGTGGGAGGGGGAGGGGGAGGGGGGAGGTGGAGGTGCAAGGGGGATCTTGAAATCATAAGCCGCGGGCTTGGGTTCCAGGGACATACCCTTTTTTCTACAAGGCATTTGGTGAATTCTGGTATATATATTTAGAATATTTTAGTATGGATCTAGCGCACGCCCCGCTAAAATCCGAGTCCACCGACGCTGTACCCGCCCTTGGAATATATTAAGCCACTAAGTATGCCACTATATCATTTGTACTACTGACGGAATTTTCCCATCGGATGAGTTTTAAAAAAAATGATTACATGTATTCCTCTTTTGAAAGTGTGTGTTTAGTAGTCGAAAATTATCATGTAAATTGGACGTTTTTTGCTCGCATTCCTTTGAACGCATTATGTAGCATGTTGTTATCAAACTATCACATTTGCAAGCAGCTGTCCGAAACAGATAAGCGACGCTATACCCTGATGTCTTTTTACTTGTTGTCCTACTAGAATGCTTTCTTTTGAAAATGTTTCAAAAATACATTTCTTTGTTCGAAACTGCCACAATCAGAATCTTGCCTCACAGAAGCTATTAAACGTATAATTACTAATAAAAGGTGTTGCGATTGACGATAACACGTGTACAATAGATACAATTATAGGGGAACTTTTGCTTTTATTGCATCTTTGTTACGCGGTGCATTATGGGTTAATTTGTCCCAACGCCAGCTGTTGCACAAATCGATATTATTTTTTTATTTAACTAAAGGATTTGTTTTGTTTGGGTTTTTTAAATTATTCATTGATTGTTTACTCTCGCCTTTGTTGTTTTATCTCGAGTCCGCGCTAGTTACTGGTATACGTTTACCTTATCATTTCAATACGCCTAATACAACTTTTTGCAATATTTGTTTGTTTGTTTATTTGTTTGTTTGTTTGTTTGTTTGTATGGTGTTTTTCGTCATTTTCAGCACATGTAAGATTATATATGACGGTCGAATTGTTTGTGTTGAAGGCAGACCACCCACTTTTCCTGGGTAGAACCAGTACTGTACACCTCCTGCCATCCGTAAGAATCGACAATTCCTCACTTACAAGTCGAGCTCCCAGTGGAACCCGCAGGCGAAGGTTTACAATGCAACGTCGTTAACCATTCGGCCGCCGAGTTCCTTTTTGCAATTTTAAAATAAACATCGATACAAATAACCACAAAACCTATATTGAATATGTTTAGCTATATGATGTAAATATATGTTATAACGTATGGCCTACAACCACGAAATTTAAATATATAATAAAGTGAATGTATTATAAATGTTGCATTTTACAAACATTAATAATGCAAATGATGGTGTGTGGTTTTTTTAATAATAAATTTGATTATTTTTTTGCTTTTTTTGTTTAAATAATGCACACCAATCTGTATTACATATATTAAGCAATCCCGCCAACAACAGCCAACTTTTACATCATATGTACATCGTTTCTGAACCTACTGACGACGAGGTATATAACTTACATTACTCTTTAGACAAACTATAAACGGTTTTAACCAGCCAGGCCAACCCCCGAAACTGGAGCGTCGAATTAAGAGTTACCAAAACATAATTCGTTTTACGCATATTCAGGTACGGGTATTTTTTAGAACCCGTTAAAAAGCCTGTACTTTTAATCGGCAGATATACATTATTATATGACCTGAACACCTGGATAGAGTTTTGATAAACTGTTTTGTAGTACAATATTGCCATTATTTGGCGGGTTAGTTTCCTTAAGAAATGTTTATTTTTTATTGCAACTGGTCAAGAATGCACGAGTATTCCAGTTGTCAAGTTATGCCAAAGGAATCCATTTTCCGTTAACCAATCACGCAAATAATACCAGATAATCCCAGATAATCCCAGATGATCCCAACGATTACAGGACTGCTTAACAAATAGTGTGTATTGATGGAGACGACAGTCATAATTATGGAACATATGTTCTCATCAACAGGTATTGATCCAGACGGCAAAACGAACCTTACCGAGATATTGTCAATACCCCACACATAGTCATGTCGTTGTGTGCCACATTTGAAGCAGTCAGCTATTTTTCACCATAAAAAGTATTTAGGACACCAAGGTCAAGATGAGGGGTTTTGTGTAGTTTGGGGCACGACAATAGTGTTAACAGTCCCATTTTTGGGCGCGTAGTGTAGTGCATGTAGATCATGTAGGTTCCTGACAAAGAACTGAATTGAATTGAATTGGATTTATAGTCGCACCAACAGTTAAGGTCATATGGCGACTTTCCAGCTTCGATTGGTGGAGGAAGACTCCGGGCAATTTTCGTGCACGGGCGGGCACCTGGGTGGAACCACCGACGTTCCGAAAGCCAGCTGGATAGCTTCCTCACATAAAGATTCCTACGCCCCTGAGGGATCGATCCTACAGCGGTGAGGGACAAGTGATTTTAAGTCATAGACCATCTAACCACTCGGCCACGGACGCCCCCATTCAGAAAGAGCAGAAAGACTATAGGGAAGTGGGAAACATGATGACATAAAAAGCTGTAAAACATTTCATCCGTTTTTATAGCCTCTTAAATTAGTAACTTTAAAGGAAAAGTCTTAATATAATTAATGTTGTGAAAACGTGCCACGGTGTAGGCCGAATATATATTGTATTATATTATATACTCGCAGGTATACATGAATTATTGATTTGCAATTTAGCGTGGGTTGGGTTTTGCAATATCAACACAGGTCAACGAAAATAGAAAATGTATGCATGTAAATGCCGAGCTGATTTAATGTATTGTTCATAAATGCTGTATTCTTGTTAAGCTGTGTATGGACCAGAAGTTGTATTTTTCCTATTGTTATAGTAATGTTCTATGATACAAGTTGTAAAATGTTCTATAACGAACCATATAACCCTTGGTTATGTAGACTGTACGGAATTATATTATGTTTTCGTTTGTGTTATATTGTGTTTGTAGTTGCTATGTTGTTTTTTATTCCTCTTTCAAAGCATTGCCTTTTATCGCAGTTAGATAACTAAGGACGTTTAAGGTTACAATTTATTTACGTCCCGATATTATTTACAATCTATGAGGACATGGTACGATAGATACAATCAGTATGCAGTACTAGATAAATAACATGTAGGCAAACATTGCTGTATAAATAGCCAACAATAACGTATATAGGTAGTAATTATAATCTAATCCTTACCATGGCATAGGTGCCTGCAATATGACACGTATATTAAATAGAAGCGGCTTCTTTTGTACACAAACCATGATTAATAACCCCAACACTGACATATTACAATAGAAATCGGACACTGGGAGTGCTAAAGAGTCAAATATTCGGTAGATTTTCCATTCATTTCTAAGATCAGAATAATGAACATATCCGGCTTGAATGTGCCTTTTGACACGTCTTACGACTATTTCTGAACTGAAGTTAAATAGCGGTTTACCTAAACGTCAACTCAATTTTAAAGTTATTTAGAGCTGTTCCCATGCATAGGGGGAACACCATACTTTCGAGGGAAATCCGTTCTTCCGCAGATAAGTATTGCCCTCCATCATTAAATGTTTGCATATTGTATATGATGATAAACTTGTAAAGTTTAAATCAATAAAAAATATCTTTGTCTGTCTGTCTGTCTGTCTGTCTGTCTGTCCTAAAGTCGCGCAATATTAATACGCGGAAGAACACGTGCATACATTAAAATTAAATGTAATCTATAAATATGGAGTTCTGAGTAAATGGATGTATTATTGTTCAATATAATACATTTATAATTATATAGTCATAATATCCTTCTAAAAACACAGGTAAGTTAAAGTTTCGCGTGTTTATCATTAATTTATCTCTTCACATGCATGTGAAATTTAAAATAAAATGAACAAAATAACGAAAAACAATGCAATATACTTGCTGGGCCATTCTTAAAAATATATTTGTTTAATGTTTCCCGACCCAGGATTTTATAAGTGGGTAGGTAGGTAGGTGATTTATGTTTTTGCCAAAGACAGTAAAAAAACGTAAGAAATTAAAGAAAAATATACTAAACACAGTAAAAAAAAAAATTGTCAAAGAATGTCTATAAAAACTTTTGGGTAGGGCCCCTTTTGGTGGGTAGGTAGGGAAACAGCAAACCAACAAAAAAATTATGGTCGGCCCTATACAACGAAACTTGACCTATTCGTTGGTTTGTGCTGTATTTAAACACAGATACATGTTCGTGCGTGTGTCATACCTGTTTATAAATCTCTAAATCGTTAACATGACTTTATCGATCGATTATGTAGTTCGTTTAAATGTATTTCCGTAATACAGCTAATGAAGCGAATCGTGGCTGATCTCAGGTACGGCAAGTTGCAATATGTTTACCTCAAACATCGGTAAGTACATTCAGATGTTTTGACATATTGGATAGCAGCTCATTTGAATATTTTAACTCTGATTTAATTGCATTTATATGTCGCGTATATTTACATATCACAAATATCGAACATGTCGCCCCATAATATAAGCGGAAAACAGTCCACTCCAAGCACGAAGCGGTATTAACACAACCAATATTTACAAAATGTAGAAAATCTGGCCAACCATCAACTGTTACAGGTCATCCAACAAAAGACTATAATAATTAGAATAATAATAAATGCTTAATTTAACGAGAGAACTCATTTGAAATTAGTCAATCTTCCACGAAGCCCTCAACAATACATATTATACAATATTTACAAAGATATGTGATATACATTTAAAATGAATTGTAGTATATTCATGCATAAAGTAACGGAAATATGTCCAAAACTGATTCGCAGGACTTAGTCATTATCATATGGTTTGGTTAATCCACTGTTAATACAATTTTTTGAAATGATTAACAGATTGGGCATTTTGTATATGGTGAGTAAGTGAGTTCCACACTTTAGGCTAATTGTCCTACACGGGCACTACGGCAGCCAAAGTTATGTTCATCAATGTTTCGTATTTAAAGTCTTAAAATCTACAATGAACAAAATTTCTAAGTATCAACTTTTGTATCTTTACTAATTTTCTTATTTTAAATATATTTTAGAATAGATATATGATAAGTATTTTGTTTTGACCCATAGTTTTGTAAAACATTTATTTTTTGTTTAAATTGTTACATCTTTTGAGAGTTACCCTCCCTTTATATGAAAACATGAAAAGTACTGATAAAACACATAACATGAGTCAAAGATCGCTTAAAGATATAAAATTCTTAAAATTGGTATGAAATAATAGAAAAAAACATAAAAATGTGACCCATGTATTGCAGATTTTCCGTCTATAGAAAAATGAAATATGGATAATCTTAAATCACCTCCCTTTTAATTGAATATTGTTTGAAATTCAAGTAACTGTAATTCAGCGTTAACATTAAATATTTCGAATGTTCTTTTGCAAACGCATTTGTAGTGGTAATGCTAGTAAACCATGATGTCAAAATAATTTTAACTGCATATTTTAGAATTAGGAACATCGAAAGCTTCACTAATTCGAAGTACTTAAACCCAGTTGTATAAGTGTTATAACTTATTTCTAAGAAAACACATGGACTTAAAAGTTTTAAAATATGTTCATGCAATCAGAGCAGACGATTTACACTCGTTATATTGCAGTTTAACCGTATCTCTAATCAAGTTCAAAATACACAAAACAATGAGAATATTATTGACATATTCTTAGGTTGGTACTTAGCAATTTGGTTTAGTGTATATAAGCATATGTAGGTCTTTATAAGTATAACCTAATGAACTGTCTTTTTGCCTCGTGATCTAGTGATGAACGACGTTGCGTTGTGAACCTTCTCGCCTCTAACCTCTGCGGGTTCGAATTCCACTGGAAGCTCGACTTGTGAGAAAGTGTCGATTCGTACGGATGGCAGGAGGTATACATACAGTACTGGTCCTACCCAGGAATAAGTGGATATCTACCTCCACCACCAAAAATCGACCGTCATACATAGTCTAAAATATGCTGGAAAATGGTGTTAAATACCAAACAAACAAACGATATTTTATAATTGATAAAATGCTTATTAAAAAATACGATGCAAAAAGCATGCAGAGGCTCCAAACCGGGAGGGAACATATTATAAGAGGGCCAACAAAATATTGATTGAAAACCGACTACTGTATTAGGTTAGGCATACTTAATACACGGTTAGTTGCCGGAGTAGAATATAACCACTGCAAATCCCGCTAGAGGCAGAGGGGTAGGACCCCACTTCATGTTCATTTTGTCATTTTTTATCATTCGAGGTCTTCATCAGGACATAATTATGCAAGCGTGGAAACGTGGCTCCATCGTAAATGGAGTGTTTACTATATAATGTGCAGCAACTCTGCAGTTCTGCAGGTTAAAAGGTTCGAGGCCCATTCTCCATATTTTATCTTGATGTAAACGGAGGATGAGCCTGGCATGTTCATTCCTGTTAGGCGCCATAAAACCTTTCATGTGTTGGTGCGCCGTAAAACCCAATTCAATTCAATTCAATTCAAGTTTATACCGCTAATAAATACCTGAATACAATGGTATCAACAACCTCATTTGGAAAAGAAACAACATTTACGAATGCAGATATACACATTAAATGAGACAATATTTATAAAAACATCTGTTTAGATGTTTATCTTCGATTTTGATGATATCGGCTGCTGCGCACGAGCCAACACTGGTAATAGGCTGCCAAGTGTAACATATACACTTCGTTTGTAGTTAAATCAAAACCATTCACGAAACCTCATTTAAAAGTTCGATAAATATTTTACAGTTTTGATAAAATCGAATGAAGATGAGGATGCGCAGCGTGCGTCTTTGTTAGATTATGATAACAAAAACATTTATGGCGGTAAAATAAAGCATATGCACGAGAGATGGATAATTATATAGCATGTGTGTGTTATTTCCAGCATCGCAACATTTGCAGTATCAATCATAAACAAGAAATGTAATTGAGTGTGGAAAGCTGCAATTGCATTGTGTCTCTGCGCTTTAGTATTCCATTTACCATACCAAGTAAATAAACAGGAAAATACGCATGGGGAAATGTACAATAACAGTTAGTATTACCATGGTGTTGTGGTTAAACTCTTGTGGTATTCTCGTTCGTTCCATCACAACCGTGGTGTTTGGTTAGGCTCTTGTCGTATACTTGTTCGTTCCATCACCACCTTGGTGTGGTGTTGTGGTTCGACTCTTATGGTATTCTTGTTCGTTCCATCACCACCTTGATGTGGTGTTGTGGTTTGACTCTTGTCGTATTCTTGTTCGTTCCATCACCACCTTGGTGTTTGGTTAAGCTCTTATGGTATTCTTGTTCGTTCAATCACCACCTTGGTGTCTTGTGGTTAGGCTCTTATGGAATTCTTGTTCGTTCCATCACCACCTTGATGTGGTGTTGTGGTTTGACTCTTGTCGTTTTCTTGTTCGTTCCATCACCACCTTGGTGTTTGGTTAGGCTCTTATTGTATTCTTGTTCGTTCCATCACCACCTTGGTGTTTGGTTAGGCTCTTATGGTATTCGTGTTCGTTCCATCACCACCTTGGTGTGTTGGTGTGGTTAGACTCTTATGGTATTCTTGTTCGTTCCATCACCACCTTGGTGTGGTGGTGTGGTTAGACACTTATGGTATTCTTGTTCGTTCCATCACCACCTTGGTGTGGTGTTGTGGTTCGACTCTTATGGTATTCTTGTTCGTTCCATCACCACCTTGATGTGGTGTTGTGGTTTGACTCTTGTCGTATTCTTGTTCGTTCCATCACCACCTTGGTGTTTGGTTAGGCTCTTATGGTATTCGTGTTCGTTCCATCACCACCTTGGTGTGTTGGTGTGGTTAGACTCTTATGGTATTCTTGTTCGTTCCATCACCACCTTGGTGTGGTGGTGTGGCTAGACTCTTATGGTATTCTTGTTCGTTCCATCACCTCCTTGGTGTGGTGTTGTGGCTTTGTGGCTAGACGCTTGAGGTATTTCATTCGTTCCATGTCGTAGTCTAGAAACACAGCATGACACCCATCCAGTCACATTATACTGACACCCGGTCAGCCAGTCCTACCAATACTCCCTATACGCCGAACATCAAGCGAGGGGGCTACCAGTACCGATTATAGTGACATTAGGAGGCTACCAGTACCGATTATAGTGACACGAGGGGTCTACCGATACCGAGTATAGTGACATTAGGGGAGGGGCTACCAGTACCGATTATAGTGACATGAGGGGGCTACCAGTACCGATTATAGTGACCCTAGGGTGCTACCATTACTGATTATAGTGACATTGTTCTTTAGCCGTTGGTGTGACCCGGCTGCAGATTCCTGCATGCTAGGCGGACACTCTAACACTGCGGCAATCCAGCTGGAGATTCCTGCATGCTAGGCGGACACTCTAACACTGCGCAAATCCGACTGGAGATTCCTGCATACTAGGCGAAGACTCTAACACTGCGCCCGCGGTTTGTGCAATAGCCACACAGTTTCAAAATAGGAATCCACCAAACTAACCAAGTGACAATAGTGTATTCGTTCAAGTGTCAGTGAATACACAACCACTTGTAGTAGGCCTCTTGCAAAATGTTTTTTTTTATTTATTGAAGGACGAGCATCAAGTTTCTAGAGAAAAATTTATTAAACGGAATACAATACTTGACCTTAGCGGACCCCTTCGAATGAACTCGTGTTAGTAAGACGTACGACAACAGAACAGAGACGTGGATAATGTTACGATGGATACTTATTAATAGTATAAGACACTCTAATACATGACTCATACATAGCGGACATATAAATGATACATATTTGATATATAAAAACACATAACTCAAATGATATATATATGTGCACATATTTAGATATAATATATATGTGTACATATTTAGATATACAAATCAAACACAAAGTTAACCTGAACGCCCGTTTTAGTGCAAATATGCATTGTACGCCGTATTCTATAGCGTGTATTGTTAAACAGTTCGATAAAAATCAAAAAGTAGGTAAATCCAATGTACTCGTACATGTCAATTTATAAGTTGTGTATTGAACTGTAAATATGGTTTATAACTCAAAAAGAGATATATTGAATATTTTGACAATGGATAAACGTCGTATTACCATTTTAATTAAAGACAGGTGTATCATGAAGAGGTCACCCTTATATTTATATAACAGTATATGTTCTGACGCGGTCACCTTTAATGTTGTTATAACGATATGTAGGTAAACAATACATTTGGAAGTACACATGTATACAAACGCAAACACAGGCGACTGCAATATGAAACTTTATATTCAAAACGAGTTTTGTTGAAATAAGAAAGATAATATTATAAGGACTGGAATTCTTTCAATTCAATCAAAATAATCAATAATAAAATGACTTTGCATAGTTGTCAGCTTAAACATAAAGACATACCTTAATCGTTACTGTATACATTTATATATACTAGGGAATATATACCATAATCGAACACAGTGAGAGGACTGTGTGGTGACACGTTATGTCTTTCAATAAAATATATAAGGCCATCCTTAAAAATACATTTGTTTGCTGTTTCTCGACCCAGGATTTTATAAGTGGGTAGGTAGGTAGGTGAATTTTTTTATCTGAAGACAGTAAAAATATACTAAAGATAGTAAAAAAAAAATATGTTAAAGAATTGCTATAAAAAGTTTTGAGTAGGGCCCTTTTTCATGGGTATGTAGGGAAACAGCAAACCAACAATTTTTTATGGTCGGCCCAAACTATTCAGAATTGTTTAATATTAACCATGCTAAAATGTTTACTCCGTCACCCTAAATTCTAAAATTACCCCTATTTAAGGTTAAGGCCCTTTATCAAATTCAACATCAGCCTCCCTCTCTCGGGTGTTTTATTTATCACAAGGGGCTATTCACATGATTGCATTGCAATAGTTCGAATACGAGACACAGAATAAATGTATATATTTTATATCGACTGAATTTCCCTTACTCCCTTCTTTTATAGCTTTATCTTGCTCAGAAAGCAACAGCGACCTTCTGTTTCTCTTGCTCAGATTTGCAGAAGCGATTTTCTTTTTTTCTTGCTCAGACTAGAAAAGCTATACCTTCGTGTTTTATTTAAAAGATTAGCCGAAGCGACCTTCTCTTTTTCTTGCTCAGACTAGAAAAAACTATGTTATTGTTCTCTTGCTCAGATTAGAATCAGCGACCTTCTATTCTCTTGCTCAGATTAGAATCAGGGACCTGCTCAGATTAGAATCAGCGACCTTCTGTTCTTTTGCTCAGATGCGAATCAGCGACCTTCTATTATTTTGCTCAGATTAGAATCAGCGACCTTCTATTATTTTGCTCAGATCAGAATCAGCGACTTTCTATTCTTTTGCTCAGATTAGTAAAAGCGACATTCCTTTTCTCTTGCTCTGATCCGAGCAGCGATCTTGAAACTTGTAATAGTTCTACTTAGAAAGTAGGTGGATGAAAGTTGTTTGCGAACAGAAAATAATGAAAATGAGCAATACCCTATAGCGGGATATATTTCAATTTTCATCCCAGCCTCAGTAAAGCGATATCGCGAAATGATAATAAACCTTAGGGTTACAAATTTGTCTGCCGCATCATTAAGTTATAATCGGAGAATCTTAAAATAATTCCATTGAAGCCAACATGTTCTAATCAGCCTACGTAAAACACAAAACTACGTTAATTAACCCGAAACAATCTATAATTGCTGTTTTTGCTTTTTCGGAATTCGGATATTTAAATAATATATGATCTTTTAGAGCTTTGTTTTACGATCAATTAAGAAACGAAAGTGAAACGTATTGACTAATGTTCACATTTAAGATCAATCCTCCGTGGTGCCACTGAGTTCCGTCGGTGTGTTCTTGGGCAAGACACTTTCCCTTAGTAGCCCTGTCCGTCGGATGGGGACGTAAACCGGGCGGTCCCGTATATCGGTCTATCCTCTGAGCACGTTAAAGAACCATAGGAATCTATTCGATAATAAGAGTAGGGCACGGTTCCTGGATTCCTGTGTATCCTTCCCCTCTCTCTGGGGGCGGCTCTAAATAACCTATACTGTGTTGATGAGCCGTTAAACAGCATTCAATTCAATTCAATTCAATCAATGTGTGACGTTTCACATTTAGTATTAATAAATTAATTGTTGATTTAGAAAACATGAAAGTATTTAATTCGACTACAGCTTCTGTATTACCAAAATAATGTGTCAAACTAATAGAAAAAGACTGCGTGAAATATTACGGATGTTCAACTCGTAACTGGGTTCACGGTGCTGGGTTGATCAATACATGAGCTTCGACGAAATGGACTTTAAAAAAGCAGTCATCTCAGAAAGTTTAGTTTATGTCAAAGTTTTAATAAATTCCTCAAAAAAAAAAGAAAAAAAAAAGGTATGAACGCAAGACCACAAACAACCCAAACACTAAACAGGAGAGATAAAACTACTCTAATGTCCGATTAGTCTTAACGCATGTAGATGTTGATTTTAAAACCTTTGTGTTGTTTGCCACGAAACCCAAACTCATTTGATCTGGTCCAGGCATTCAATTATCGATGGCATAAACATCAATCAAATAAACGATTACATGAAGTTTATTTGATTTAAAACATGTTGGGTGGGGCGTTGAACATATCAACGATGACCGTCAGAATAAATGACGATGGGACAGAACAGAACAGAACAAACTTTTATTCAGACTTAAACTATACAGTTTCTCGTCTACAACATGTTACAATATCAGAAAAATAATAAACAATGCAAATATACAATTTACACAAATAGATAAACAAAAGTACACAGAGGACGGCCCTTCTTTAATTTTGGACCGTGTTACTTCTTAATTTAAAAGCATTAAATATATAATGTGACAAATTATTTACTAGTTTACTATCTTGCGATTGCAAAAGTTCAAAAAATTTGAAAACAGATGGATTCCTTCTAAAATAACGTTGCACATATCGTTTTCGTAAGTCATTATATTTATTACAAATTAAAACAAAATGATACTCGTCTTCAATATCACAAGAGGTACAAAACTGACACTTTCTTTCGTTTCTCTCAATTTTATTGGGTCCATATCTCCCTGTCTCAATTCTCAGCCTGTGTGATGATAGAGCGAACGATGAATTAACTGATCACAACAATGCTCATAACGAAGCATACGTGTAATCAACGAATACGTTCTTTTATTTCAAAAGTTTTGTATGGGCGCTGAAGAGAGAAACGATGACCGTTAGACTAACTGACGGTCGAACGAACGATGAGTTACATATATAATTGATCCAAACAATGCTCATAACAAAACGTCCATATAATCAACGAATATTTTCTTTTATTTCAAACGTTTTGGAAGAGCGTTAATACAGAAACGATGGCCGTCAGTTAGTCTGACGGTCGAACGAACGCTCCCACGAAACGAAGAGAATGCCCATACGTAACATGTACATGTTATGATGTAGAAATAAACGCATGTAGAACAAATTACAGATATAGGGTTATATAGTTAAACGATATAAAGCGGATTAAGATTGATTACGTAAAAAAACATATGTTACACGGCATGCTAAAGTAAAGGCATTTATTGACTCCGAGATCGTTTATCAAGGTGCATATTCACTTAAGATAAATCAAACACGGGGTAATCGTAAAGTAAACGTTATTTTATCGTCTTGACACCCTGAGTAATTAGCTATTTTGTCAGCTAATATGTTCCTGTGCATTCAAGATAACACGTCGGAATGCAAAGAAAATAGAGAAGGAAATATCTAGATGTTTTCAACAACTTAAGCTCATAGAAATGTTTTTAATATTACAATAATGTGGAATAATGGATTTAAGCAATCGTGTTCTGAGGCGATAAGCTATAAATTTGTTCCGGCGCATTCAACATAATACGGAAAAAAGAGAACGAAACTTTAATTATAGTAATATTTAAAGGGACACATGGCAGTCTTGATTTTTTTAAAAACTCACGGCGTCCCGTTAGTTTTCCTCTTAACTTGCATTTGTTAAATCATTAATATTAATTGTTAGAACAGATCAAAGCAAATTATTTTTACATATTACTAACTTTTTATAATAGTGCACAAATAATATATTTTAAAAATTGTTAAAATAGTGAAGACAATTGAAATCTCATTTTTTTTATTTAATTATATGCAAGCAGTTTTAAAGTCAAAATGACGCAGGATAAGTAAATCGAAAAGCAAATTTAAATGTTTAAATAAAATTCAAGATGGCCATGTGTGCCTTTAATATCACATTGTAGATTATATAGAGAATAAGAATAACATATTTTAGCAATCGTATTTGAGTCGATAAAGCAAAACAATAGCATTAATGAATAAGTAATAGATAGAGTATGGTCTCGTCGAGTTGGTTGATTTAAACATCGAAATGGGCGTAGCCCGTAGAGCTGTTTCAATTAACTAACGAGATGAGACCATACTCTATTTGTTTTGTAGCATGTCTATTTCATGTACCTGCCATACTCTAACTTCCGATAACTGGTAGTCAAAGTATACCATTCATTGTGACAGGTATCATTTTCAGTAAAACTATTTACACATGTGCAAATACAAAGATAATTTCAGTGACCATGTTACACTAACATGTATCTATCAGGTAGTTTTCAATATTCGTATCCTACATATATACTGTGCATATACAGTTATTTATACTAGCAATGAGTGATAATCAGAAGGATATATAAAATATGTAAGGACGTGATGCCACTTGATCAAATAAGAATCAGCCATCTCATAACAGAACAGATATTTATAAAACCCGCTGTATTTTCTGTTGCATGTGTTGGTGAAATCGAAAGACGCTCTTTGTGTTCTTTCAAGTGTGAACATATTCAAATCGTTATAGTCTTTAGATCTTGGATGAAATGACATCTTCAGTCTACACGCCATTGGTAACGATATCATCGTCGAAGCTTTAAACAGTTGGCAAACCGGACTATACAATGATGGTATTCTATTGTTTTACATTTAAATTATTAATGACGAATTAAATTATTAATTGAAACTTAAAAGCGTTCCAAGAAATAGTGCGACCAAACATGTATTCACGGACTTGTCGTCACATGGTAAAAGGAAGAGGGCATCAAGTTAACTAAATAGTGTGTATTGGTTCTTAATGGTCTAGAGAAGTCGTCTGCACAGCCTGATTTGGAAAGACCACATTACCCAGTATTACGCTTCAAAACAAAATCCATTTCAAACACAGCGTGCATTAATAGAAGAATATACATGTATATAGGCTCGGACTGGTTATGGTATTCGATCCCTTTAGGATTTCTTTTTGTAGTGACATGTATTTTTTATTTTCACTGTCTCCAATATCATTTAAACAATAGCACGTTATAGTCGTAGTGTGAGAACCTATACAAACTGCAATACACAACCTAAACATGTATTGACAAATAAATTAACTTTCGGTTTAACTTACACATGCTTTTTAAAAAAAAAATATGTTCGAGTACACTGTAATAATATCCGATGATTTAATTTAATTAACTGGGATGACTTTCTGTAAACAAACATAAATAATGAAGACGACAATATTGCATATTTTGAAGACATACTAGATCCGCCGACTTTAAATTAATAATTTGTGTTGTTGTATGGATAGTTCATTGATATGAATCAGGGACATTAAAGCATGGAATGAACTGTTTAACTACCGTAATTAGAGGATCTAACATCGCTGTTCGCACACCTGATATATTTTCCTGTTTGTGAAACTCGTTCGGTAACCTCTTCACGAAACTCGCTTTAACAGGGCCTATCCATGTTAATGATTAACATTAATTACTGTGGGGATTTAATATATGTAGGGATATACATGTGAACTCTTGGATGCGAATAGTGTTGATATTCCAGACGCTAGAGCATAAAATACACGTCTACGAAGGGCGAAACAATTTTACATACGCCGTCCTCCGACTAGGGTGCATAGATCTATAAACGTCCGTATGTAAAAAAAAAAAAAAACACCCAAAGTAAATGAGACTATTCCAGACGCCAAACCAGAGCGTTTATTTATGTTCTCTACAATTTTAATCGTCCAGATGTGTATCAGATTTGCTTCATTGTGTACATTTAATTTAAAGGGTCTGGATTAGGGGGCTTTAACGGTTAATCTGCAATATGATCTCTATCTTAGCAGGAGAAAAATGTACATCGCGTTTAACTTCTGGTGGCAATGTAATACATTGTCTTTCAAACAATGGGAATGTGGAAAATAAACATAGCAAGATAGGTATTATAAAGTTAATATAGTCACTCATTAATATATTATATAAATTACATATTTAAGGTATACTTGTGTAATTGCGCAGCTGCGGGTCACCGTTTTGTCAGTAAAACGGCCACGAGGACGCAACGCAGGAGGGACAGGCCAGAGTTGGGAGGGTGGAAAGCTGAACGACGGATATGTATTTTAGAAAATAGTAGTCTTACCAGCTGTAGAAGTTTCAATAACTGTGAAGGGGTCTCCACACAACACTGTTCCCCTTTCGCGTCCGGCTCGTGCTTTCTTACGAAATAATCCAACATCCTATCTTCCTCTACACTAGGTCCAAGTCTTACTTCATCACACAACAGACACAATTCCTCTTTTTCTAAGATTTTGTTTATTTGAGCACCGATTTTTGGCGGGTGAGAATGGTGACCTATATCGTACTTCAAGTTCGCATACAGCACGGCAAATGTGACAATTAGGATTAAGAAAGCTATTCCTAACACGGCTGCCAGGCCGTAGATGTATCTTTTAAGTTTCCTCATTTCTCTACGAACTGCTTGCTCTGTATTATTTATCATTTTTCCGTTGTTCGAGATCCCGTGCTTGAGCAAATTTTTACCACACTCCTTTTCCTGTTCTCCCATTTTCTCAACTGACATACTTAACTATCTGGCTATAAATAAAATATGAGAAAACAGAAATAAACAAGAAACCGTGTTTATATCAAGTAATTCACTAAGACTCCACAGCATGTACACAATACACTATAATACAACTGCAATAACAACAGCTTTATCATTAACACACAAAACACATTTGATCTCAGCAGCCTCTGTATCAACCGTCAATCAACATGTATGTATACAACAAGCTATAGCGCGTGTATTCAATAATCATAACACACTGCACGCAGAGCGATCCCCAGAGTGAAAACTCGTTAATGAAAGAAGTCTGTGAGCGTAGTATTAATCCGCCACCTTAATCCGTTTCTGACTTGCCTAAACCTAATAATGTCAACGTATTCAACCCATATATATAAAATATATATCTACGATCTGTTCGAACCATAATACACAAAACGAATGCGTCTTCCAGTAGTAGAGTGTACTTGTTTGGCTCATAATTGCGCATGAGCCGTCGACATTATCCAATCGATGGTCGCCTAACATTCGTCAGTCGGTTATTCATAAAAAAATAAATTTCCGATATTTGCGAGGGCGATAAACATTAAGAGTGATATTGTGATTTGTTATGAATTAATAAAATCGACTAATAGATTTATTGTCCAAGATCTCTTAAACCGGGTTATGAAGAGGTATAACGATTGTCTTTAATAACATTTCATAAAGAAAAATAATAGGTATCGCATAGGTAAGCGATGAATCGGATGATTAATAAAGATTGACGACTCTAAAATTGAATTATTTTTTTTTTAAGATTTATTATAAAATTATCAGTCAGTCGTTTTCATACTACAACGGTTGTGTTTATGCCATATATAAATTCGATCACTCACGAGGGCATTCACGGGATACTGTTATTTCTATTGTATAGCATGTGATCTGTAAAGCAGTGAATTCAATGTTATGCTTAAATTTATGTTTTTTAAACTCCATTAATTAGAGCGTTTATTCGTTTGTATACGTTTTAAGTTTAGTGGTAAAAAAAAACAAA
>JAWPHD010011963.1:0-79422 GCA_037043455.1 Cyrtodaria siliqua
GAGTTAAAAGTGAAAATGTTTTCCAACATAAAACTCCGACTACAATTTACGACATACAACAATACAAGACAATGATCTTAATGCAAGCTACATGTAATAACAAATATAGGGAGGTGTTCTTGACCTCCATCCCCCACCCCCTTCACCCCCACCATCACCACCAAATATGTCTCCAAATGGTTCATATCAGAATTAATGTCTTGTCATTCAATATATTATAAATTAACTGGGGTATCACATCTACCAGGCACATCAAGGTCATATACTGCTCAAAGGTTGATGTCTCTGTACACAGGTCAAAGGTCACATCAAGCAGTACTGTGTTCCAGGGCTGGCTCAGAAGTTCATGACCTGAAAAATAAATGTGCACCCTGTGTTAGATACAGATCATTGTATCAATCAATTTAGAAACAGGCAAGTGGGATGACATTTATTTTGATGTGCAGTGTAGTGTAGTCTATATATAGGACTGAACCAAACGGCAAACGCACCAGTAGACAATACCTTTAATATCTCAATAATAATCAATAAATCAAAACAAATATCATTCTGAACAGAGAACAAATATCTTGTCAATAACGACTGTAAATTAAAAACAAGAGGCCCAAGTGGGCCTGTAGACGCTCTACTGGTATGATGTGATTTAAAAACATAAACATGATAGAGGCCAACCCAAGAAACATGTTTCCTATATATAACTCTATGTGTGGTTGACTGTCCTCCTCCTGTCCGATCTTGTTATATTTCTTTGGCCGCCAACGGCCATTTTGAACATTTGACGACAACGCAAAACTTGACAAAGGCCAAAAACAGGAACATGCAATATGATATTTAACTAGAATGGAATAAGTGGTAATATGTTGTTCGATAAATGTCCTTAAATTGGACCTAAGTTTAGCCATGGTGGCCATCATGGATGACTGGCAGCCGCAAAAAACATAATTCTGAGGGGGACTATCCTAAAGATCATTGTAATGAAGTTTCATCAAAATCCTTCAAGCGATTTCAGAGATGTTATTTTCTAGCCTTTTCCTATATAACTCTATGTAAAACTTTAGGATCGCCGTGGCGGCAATTTTGATTATTTGACGATAACGAAAAACACAAACTTGATAGAGGGCTTACCCAAGGAACATGTTTATGATATTTCACAAGTGGTTTTTGGAGGAGATCTTGTTGAAATTTCTTAAATTTGACCTTTTTTTAGACATGGCGACCATCTTGGATGACTGGCGGCCGCAAAAAAAAACAAATCTGAAGCTCTCGGGCTGATATGGCGTCTCAGCCCATGATATAAGTGTGATATGAAAATACACATTTTTTGTTATATTTATCATATACTTGAGCTTTGACAAAATTGAACTTCAGCTCACTCGCTATGCTGTTTTCCAGGAAGAAAAAAAGTTTAGATCTAGTCCATTCTGATGTGCTCATGTCTGTCGCGTAAGTGGTACACAACATTTATTTTTGTCTGAAATCTTATTGAAAATGAACTCCACTGATTTGAAAATTTTCTAATCAAGGTGAATTGTTATAAGTGGTTATAATGATTCTATAGCCAATAATCTGCCGCGAAAACAGGATGGAAGTAACTAATGAAACGCAGACGACAAACAATACCCATGACAAATGTATACGAATCGTAACTAATCGGTATATTTCCATATCACTCCGGTAAAGGATCGAAATGAATATTGGGTTATTTCCGTGAATGACATTTTTTCACCCTATATTTTATGCGTTGCAATAAAGCTTTATTGCCCGGCTTTTATTGCCCGATGGATATGACTACCTAGGTCTATGTCGTACCGTATATATATATATTCAAGAAAACAAAGTATTTATTGGGAAGAATGTGATAAATATATATATACAGTCGAACCTCGATAGCTCGAAGTCAGCGGGACCATAGGGGATATGTTCGGAGCTATCGGTGGCTTCGAGGCATCGAGGTAACGGTAAAAACAAAATATCTATCCGAATTTGTGTACCACCCCAAATAGTGTTACTTGTGTACGTGATGTATCGTTCTCGTACGTTTTTTATGTTCATGCATTTTTTTTTAACCTCATAACGGATTATATAACATGTAATTGTTACACTGAAAATTACAAGAAAAACTGCAATAATGTGTTTGTTTATCATTTATTTAAAGGAAATATTCACACAATAGATTTTAACATACATTCCGGAAGTCAGCATAATGAGAACAAGGTAAGACTGGTTTCGTATATTATTTAATTAGAAAATCAACGCGTGTTTAATTATCGTAATTAACTGTAAACTAAGTTCACTAAACATAAATTTTGATCTGTCTATTAATCGCTTTTCAATCAAATGTTCGCACCTTTTACAACCAACTTGATCTGTTTTCGCACTATGATCGAACTGGCTACAGAACAAATACAAACGCGTCGATTACAATTAATATGGCTGACGTCGCATGGCAACGGATCATCACCTTCGAATAAGCGAGGTTAAAATTCACACAATAAATGGATCTTCGGACTCTGTAGAAAAGTAATTCGAGCGAGCCGGGGTATTCGAGAAATAATACTGAATAATCGAGGTTAAATTACATTGAATTATATAGGAGTTGTGTCGGGGACCCAGAAAATGTGTTCGAGTTTACCGATGTATTCAAATCACCGGTGTACGAAGCTATCGAAGTTCGCACTGTATATATATGTTAGTCCTCTATCCATGTTAGCATGCCTTTATGTCTATCTATGGAAAATCTACATATTCATTAGGCACATTATCTTATATTATATAATAATACAAACACAACCACAGGTAGATTTTGCAGTAATATGGCAGTTTGGTGGCATTATTATAAATAAATATAAAGTGCTCAATCTGAAGATACTTGTATGTTTTCACGGCTATAATTTGATGCTATAATGGTACATTACTAGTGTGGGCTGCGTGCAGTGTACATATTTGATATTATTATACCTCACTCAAAATTCTCTATGTAATTTCCCATTCCCGATCAGTCAACAATTGGTAATGTTTCATGGTAATGTATCATGGCATGAAACATTATCTCGGTGCATACCGATCATTATCTCGTGCATTACCGATCAGTCAACAATTGTAATGTTTCATGGTAATGTTTCATGGCATGAAACTTTTAAATCTTGAAAATTTTGTTTCAAGTTCTTTATTGTTGTTATAAAAAATAATTTGCTGATTAAATGAATTTTGATGTTTGGTATAAATAAAATAAATATCACATCCCCATGGAGGGTGATAGAACATATTGTACAACCTCGATTGGTGTATGTCCACCTCGGCTAAAGCCTCGGTGTGACATTCACCATCTCGGGTTGACAATATGTTCTATCACCCTCCATGGGATGTGATATTTATATAATGTTCACCATACACTCTAGGGCTGCTCATGTATTCCTGGTACATACTAGTGTGTGGGTGCCTGTGTGCAGTGTACATATTGATCATGTTCCACATACACTCTAAGGCTGGCTCATGTATTCTCTGGTACATACCTTAGTGTGGGCTGGTGTGCAGTGTACAATTTTGATCATGTTCACCATACAATCTAAGGCTGCCTCATGTATTCCTGGTACATACCTAGTGTGGGCTGCGTGCAGTGTACATATTTGATCATGTTCACCATACACTCTAAGGCTGCCTCATGTATTCCTGGTACGATACCTAGTGTGGTGGCTGTGTGCAGTGTACATATTTGATCATGTTTCACCATACACTCTAGGGCTGCCTCATGTATTCCTGGTACATACCTAGTGCTGGCGGCGTGCAGTGTACATATTTGATCATGTTCACCATACACTCTAAGGCTGCCTCATGTATTCCTGGTACATACCTAGTGTTGGGCTGTGTGCAGTGTACATATTTGATCATGTCAACATACAATCTAAGGCTGCCTCATGTATTCCTAGGGTACAATACCTAGGTGGGCTGTGTGCAGTGTACATATTTGATCATGTTCAAACATACAATCTAAGGCTGCCTCATGTATTTCCTGGTACATACCTAGAGTGGGCTGCGTGCAGTGTACATATTTGATCATGTTCACCATACAATCTAAGGCTGCCTCATGTTTTCCTGGTACATACCCTAGTGGTGCTGTGGTGCAGTGTACATATTTGATCATGTTCACTCATAACCCGTAAGGCTGCCTCATGTATTCCTGGTACATACTAGTGGGGCTGCGTGCAGTGTACATATTTGATCATGTTCACCATACACTCTAGGCTGCCTCATGTATTTCCTGGTACATACCTAGTGGGGGGCTGCGTGCAGATGTACATATTTGATCATGTTCACCATACACTCTAAGGCTGCCTCATGTATTCCTGGTACATACCTAGTGGGGGGCCTTGCGTGCAGTGTACATATTTGAATCATGTTCACCATACAATCTAAGGGCTGCCTCATGTATTCCTGGTACATACTAGTGTGGGCTGCGTGCAGTGTACATATTTGTTCATGTTCACCATACACTCTAGGGCTGCCTCATTTATTCCTGGTACATACCTAGGTGTGGGCTGCGATTGCAGTGTAACATATTTGATCATGTTCACCATACTACACTATAGGGCTGCCTCAGTATTCCTGGTACATACCTAGTTGGGGGCTTGCGTGCAGTGTACATATTTTGATATTATTATACCTCCACTCAAAATTCTCTATGTAATTTCCCCATTCCCGACAGTCAACAATTAGTAATGTTTCATGTGTAATGTTCATGGCATGAAACATTATCTCGTGCATACCGATCATTCATCTCGTGCATTACCGATCAGTCAACAATTGGTAATGTTTCATGGTAATGTTTCATGGCATGAAACATTAAATCTTGAAATTTGTTTCAAGTTCTTTATTGTTGTTAATAAAAAATAATTGCTTGATTAAATGAATTTTGATGTTTGGTATAATAAAATAAATATCACCTATCCCATGGAGGGTGATAGAACATATTGTCAACACCCTCGATGAGGTAATGTCCACCTCGGCTAAAGCCTCGGTGGACATTACCAATCTCGGGTTGACAATATGTTCTATCACCCTCCATTGGATGTGATATTTATAGTAATTGTTCACCTATACACTCTAGGGCTGCCTCATGTATTCCTGGTACATACCTAGTGTGGGCTGTGTGCAGTGTACATATTTGATCATGTTCAACCATACACTCTAAGGCTTGCCTCATGTATTCCTGGAACATACCTAGTGTGGGCTTGTGTGCAGTGTACATATTTGATCATGTTCACCATACACTCTAAGGCTGCCTCATGTATTCCTGGTACATACCTAGTGGGGGCTGTGTGCAGTGTACATATTTGATCATGTTCACCATACACTCTAAGGCTGCCTCATGTATTCCTGGTACATACCTAGTGGGGGCTGTGTGCAGTGTACATATTTGATCATGTTCACCATACAATCTAAGGCTGCCTCATGTATTCCTGGTACATACCTAGTGTGGGCTGTGTGCAGTGTACATATTTGATCATGTTCACCATACACTCTTAGGCTGGCTCATGTATTCCTGGTACATACCTAGTGTGGGCTGTGTGCAGTGTACATATTTGTTCATGTTCACCATACACTCTAAGGCTGCCTCATGTATTCCTGGTACATACCTAGTGTGGGCTGCGTGCAGTGTACATATTTGATCATGTTCACCATACACTCTAAGGCTGCCTCATGTATTCCTGGTACATACCTAGTGGGGGCTGTGTGCAGTGTACATATTTGATCATGTTCACCATACAATCTAAGGCTGCCTCATGTATTCCTGGTACATACCTAGTGTGGGCTGTGTGCAGTGTACATATTTGATCATGTTCACCATACACTCTTAGGCTGGCTCATGTATTCCTGGTACATACCTAGTGTGGGCTGTGTGCAGTGTACATATTTGTTCATGTTCACCATACACTCTAAGGCTGCCTCATGTATTCCTGGTACATACCTAGTGTGGGCTGTGTGCAGTGTACATATTTGATCATGTTCACCATACACTCTAAGGCTGCCTCATGTATTCCAATCACATCCTGAAATTATATTGAAGAAGTTTAACAGTAATTTTAAAAAATACATATACAAAAACTATAAGCAAAGTAAATAAAACGTATGTACCCACTCACACTTTTCATACATTACAAGTACAAACAAGGGAACAATGTGAACAAGAGCCCCGCCCAGCGGGGCATACACGTATGTCGTTGGCATATAATTAAACAATATGAATCAGAGAGTTACTCGTTAGAGGCCAGTTTCCCTCCAAGCCCAGTTTCCGTCATTCTCATTTAAAAATGTTTTTACACTGCAAATTACTTACGCGATGTCACTTATTGTCAGACGTTTATAACTGAAGATTGGAAACAGGAAAAACAACCAAAATGTAAATAATTGGTACAAAAACGAAAGGGATTTCTCCGAAAAATGTGTTTACTTCCTTATATGGCGTTGGGGAAGCGCGCATACTGCCGCATAATAAACTATTAAAAAAATAACACTGTAATGACGTCATATTTTTATCACTCTTCAGTGGACGCAGTTAAAATATACCGTGATTATATAGTTTAACCAAAGAGAAGCAACTCATACAACCTGTATCTGTTTGATTTACACAGAGTTACTGTAAATTGTCGTCGTTGAACGTTACCAGGCGCATTGTTATAATGATCGATGTGACTGATGCAACAATGCAAACATACCATTATTACAATGGAATTGTTGAATAGACTTGCAAACAAGTTTCTAATTCATAAAAGTTTACTGTATCTTGACCTAGTTGAATCTATCACTCGATAAAATACATGACGGAAACTGGGCTTGTAAACAAAACAATTTCTCAGTTTTCATCTATTTATAAAAACGTCACCTGCCACTTTGATAATTTATATAAAACAAAATTCTTTGGTATCAAATTTCCAGGAAGAGGTAACCTAATAGAAAATAGAGTAAAAATTGTCAGGATAAATTATTATTACTAAGATTTGTCTGAAAAATTAGTTTATGTTTACATAAGTGACGGAAAGTGGCCCCCGACGAGTATGGGCCTTTATAGGAAGTATTTATTGGATCATGCGGAAGATTTGTGCAAAGTTCCGTTGTTGTACTCCTAATACTTTGAAAGTCATTAGCCACAATCTCTGGCAAAATGACAGGGGAAGGAAGGTGCAGGTTAAACCTTTTATCAAAACGAAATAATTAAAAAATATGAGAGTTATGGGCCTTTATCAGATGTAGTCACAGGATAATGCTGAAGATGTGCATGCAGTTTCATTTTTGCAAACTGTATACTTTGAAAATTATTAGCCACAATGACTGAATCAGTTGTCACTGGTCAAAGTTAACGGACAGACAATGCCACGACATAATACATCCCTGTGGGTGTATAAATGCCACGACATAATACGTCCCTGGGGGTGTATAAAAACAATGACTTGAACTTTGAGAATAAATCTAGGGATGAGTGGAAAACTCTATATAATGACAACAGTTTCTTGTTCTGTATATATAGTTACAACAGTTTCTTGTTCTGTATATATAGTTACAACAGTTTCACATTCACCCCTCGATATGTACATCTCAACTTCACACTGATACTTTCCCAAGTTTCCAAAACTCGACAAGTAGTAACTCTGTGAAAATTCATCCAACATAGGCCACAGAAATATCTCCACTTCATACATAGGCCACGAAAATATCTATACTTCATACATAGGCCACAGAAATATCTCCACTTCATAATAATTACATAGTTACTTGAAAGTTTGAAAAAATCTACTGAAAATAATAGGAGTTGAATGAACAAAATATGTGACTGACAAACAAGGGCAGTAACTGTGAAAAAAAGCATTTGACTCAAATACTGCGACAATATTCACATCTTAACTTCATGTAAAATTCATCAAAACACATTGAAAAATGTAGAAAGCATTAATGGAAAAGCTTTGACAGACAATAAAGGGCAGTAACAGACAAAAAAGGGTAATAACATACAATTAAGGGCAGTAACACAATTAAGGGCAATAACAGACAAATAAGGGCAATAACATACAATTAAGGGCAGTAACACAATTAAGGGCAATAACAGACAAATAAGGGCTAAGGGCAATAACATACAATTAAGGGCAGTAACACAATTAAGGGCAATAACAGACAAATAAGGCAATAACATACAATTAAGGGCAGTAACACAATTAAGAGCAATAACAGACAAATAATGGCAATAACATACAATTAAGGGAAGTAACACAATTAAGGGCAATAACAGACAAATAAGGGCAAAAACACACAGTTAAGGGCAATAACATCCAATTAAGGGCAATAACAGACAAATAAGGGCAATAACAGACAAATAAGGGCAATAACATACAATTAAGGGCAGTAACACAATTAAGGGCAATAACAGACAAATAAGGGCAATAACATGCAATTAAGGACAATAACAGACAATTAAGGTCAATAACAGACAAATAAGGGCATTAAAATACAATTGAGGGCAATAACACAAATAAGGGCAATAACATACAATTAAGGACAATAACAGACAAATAAGGGCAATAAATTACAATTGAGGGCAATAACACAAATAAGGGCAATAACTTACAATTGAGGGCAATAACAGACAATTGAGGGCAATAACAGACAATTAAGGGCAACTAGAACTATCACTGAAGGTGATGAATTCCCCCGCTTAAATTCTAAGTCAAACAAAGGGTGTAACAGAATTGTATAAACTAATAGTTAAATGTATAGATATGGTTAGAGTTAGTTGTAAACCATGGACGTCCAGGGATTGAAATTAACAGTCGACCAGTCGCCCATGGCGACCATATTTTCGTATGGACCACCTAAAAATTCTATATCGTCGCCCAGTCGGCGATCTCAAAATATAGGCAGCGAAAACGTAAAAATACGGCTGTAGAAATGTCCTACCGATAGCGAGAATCCGTGGTATAAACATTCCGTACGGTTCCCGTTATCGGCTTTTATTCTATACCTG
Organism: Cyrtodaria siliqua; assembly: GCA_037043455.1. Taxonomy (NCBI): domain Eukaryota; kingdom Metazoa; phylum Mollusca; class Bivalvia; order Adapedonta; family Hiatellidae; genus Cyrtodaria; species Cyrtodaria siliqua. The sequence continues at coordinate 9,011 of JAWPHD010011963.1, forward strand.
TGCGCGCATCGGGGAACCAATAAAATGGCCGCGCGCAGTCAGACTTCCGATATTTTTTAAAGAGAGAGAATTATGGCGTTTTATTGACGGGGCTAGCGAGCCCAAGAAGAAAAAACTGTCGGACGATGACAAACGACAGTCACTCTTTGTACAAGGAACAAAATCTTATAAGCTCGAAACAATTAAAATGCATGAGCAGTCCCAGTCTCATATGAGATGCCAGGCTATTGATGAAGCCAAAAGTAGTCCTGCTATTCTGTCTGAGGCGGCTAAACTTGTAAAGAAGCTAAATGATGAGAATTTTAAGAAAATGGAAATTTTATTTAGAACATCACATGCGTTGGCTATAAACAATTGTCCATTTAGCGATTTTACATGGATGTGTGAGCTTGACTCTGTGAAAGGTCTGCACATAGGTGAAACATACAGGAATATTCAGGCAACCACAAAAATGCTTTCAAAGGATGGATGTCCAGAGAAATACTATTCTTCTTCTGATGAAACAATACAATGACAGTGATGTTGACTCAGACTTAGAAGAGGGTGTAGTTTTTTCTAATAGAATATGTGAGAAATTAGATCAAAACCTACATAGTCTTCCAAGTCGGAGTTGATCGGACTGATCAAAATTTGAAATGTCTCACTGTGTTAACATAAATAAAATTTATAAGCACCAAACTTAAATTTATTTACGATATTTCATCAAGTGTCATAAACTAATGGTTATTGGTATCATTGAAATTGTTGGGCCACCAACATTTGGTCTGGGCCACCATGATTTAAAAGTTAGTGGTCCAGTTGGCTACCAAGCTAAAAATGTTAGTCCTTGTCCCTGGACGTCTGTGGATGAATATAAGCACATCTTAAACGCTCATCTTAATTACTTCATGTATACACCATTGGTAATACGGAACATTCTAGTATGAGACTGTTAAGGACAGTTATTAATTGGTCCTTCGAAATATGATGGGAGGAATACTTGTTCATATGACAATACTGATGGGTTTACCAAAGTATAAACGACTTCATGAGTTCTTGTGATTTAATAGTGGTCGCCAAGATTATTAATGTGTATACATTTTACACAATAGAATAATGTATTTATAGAGTATGTCCGTGATCACTGGATACTTTATACTGAATCAAATGAATGTTGTTTAACGGCTCATCAACTCGGTATAGGTTATATAGAGCCACCCCAGAGAGGGGACAGATACAAAGGAATCCGGGAACCGTGCCCTACTCTTATTATTGAATAGATTCCTATGGTTCTTTAACGTGCTCGGAGGATAGACCGATACACGGGACCACCCGGTTTACATCCCCATCCGACGGACGAGGCTAAGGGAAAGTGTCTTGCCCAAGAACACACAGACGAAACTCAGTGGCACCACTGACAAGGTTAATTACTCATGTGGGATGTATACTAATGACTCAGCTTCTCAGTTGCTATGTAAGAGCTGTCAACTGAATGCTTTGGGGAGATCTTTAACCAAGCTCGATTGGAAAGCAGCTAGGTGAGAAGCAGAGTCTTCAACCCAGCAATGTAGTTCTGAGCGCAGATACGCGACAAGAGGGTCTTAACCCAGTGTATACGTGAGCGATTTGGACCAGGCATGGAAGAGGTGGTTTAGAATGTACCATACTCGGTGGGAAGTTCTTTCTCACACATTCATAGAATTTAGTATGTGGTAAATTAAAGTACACATACAACCTACTGAGTGTTTGTGTTATTTTTTTACAAGGGTCATAATTCTGTAATAAATTAGGCAATCAACAATAGGTGATGTAGCGGGACATATGATTAAGGTCATTAGTTGTTATGTGTATATGAAGTTTGGGAACAACCCATTCAAAACTGTTTGAGGAATGCAAGTAATGAAAATGTGTTACGCAACAGGACAAAAACGTGTTACATGACGGGACGGGACGCGACGGGATATTACGCCCCCCACTTCACAATAATAACTTATTTGACCTGAAATTCTCAACAATCTGCCCATCTCCATTTTATCTTTACCTGACAAATGACAAAAAAAACACTTTACCTGACAAATGACAAAGTCCAGACTCTATTGTGCCCATCGCGTCAGGTATACCCTGACGTGTTCGTTGGCGGACGGACTATAAACCTTAGAATTACACACACACACACACACACACCTGACAAATGACTAGACTTCTATTACATTGATTACAATGTTCAAAGCTTATATAAACTGTACTCATATTTCCCTGCACAGCAATGATGGTTGCATTTCTGGAGTAAATATGTGGGAGGAATTGGAAAAGTCTGACTCACAACCACAACTCAAAAGTGGTTGACCATTATACCACCCATAAACAAACCCAGGGTATCTGACGCACACCCACAACTCAAAAGTGGTTGACCATTATACCACCCATAAACAAACCCAGGGTATCTGACGCACACCCACAACTCAAAAGTGGTTGACCATTATACCACCCATAAACAAACCCAGGGTATCTGACGCACAACCACAACTCAAAAGTGGTTGACCATTATACCACCCATAAACAAACCCAGGGTATCTGACGCACACCCACAACTCAAAAGTGGTTGACCATTATACCACCCATAAACAAACCCAGGGTATCTGACGCACACCCACAACTCAAAAGTGGTTGACCATTATACCACCCATAAACAAACCCAGGGTATCTGACGCACAACCACAACTCAAAAGTGGTTGACCATTATACCACCCATAAACAAACCCAGGGTATCTGACGCACACCCACAACTCAAAGTGGTTGACCATTATACCACCCATAATCAAACCCAGGGTATCTGACGCACACCCACAACTCAAAGTGGTTGACCATTATACCACCCATAAACAAACCCAGGGTATCTGACGCACAACCACAACTCAAAAGTGGTTGACCATTATACCACCCATAAACAAACCCAGGGTATCTGACGCACACCAACAACTCAAAAGTGGTTGACCATTATACCACCCATAAACAAACCCAGGGTATCTGACGCACACCCACAACTCAAAAGTGGTTGACCATTATACCACCCATAAACAAACACAGGGTATCTGACGCACAACCACAACTCAAAAGTGGTTGACCATTATACCACCCATAAACAAACCCAGGGTATCTGACGCACACCCGTGGTTGACCATTATACCACCCATAAACAAACCCAGGGTATCTGACGCACACCCACAACTCTTCAAAGTGGTTGACCATTATACCACCCATAAACAAACCCAGGGTATCTGACGCACACCCACAACTCAAAAGTGGTTGACCATTATACCACCCATAAACAAACCCAGGGTATCTGACGCACAACCCACAACTCAAAAGTGGTTGACCATTATACCACCCATAACAAACCCAGGGTATCTGACGCACACCCACAACTCAAAAGTGGTTGACCATTATACCACCCATAAAACAAACCCAGGGTATCTGACGCACACCCACAACTCAAAAGTGGTTGACCATTATACCACCCATAAACAAACCCAGGGTATCTGACGCACACCCACAACTCTAAGTGGTTGACCATTATACCACCCATAAACAAACCCAGGGTATCTGACGCACACTATAACTCAAAAGTGGTTGACCATTATACCACCCATAAACAAACCCAGGGTATCTGACGCACACCCACAACTCAAAAGTGGTTGACCATTATACCACCCATAAAACAAACCCAGGGTATCTGACGCACACTCCACAACTCAAAGTGGTTGACCATTATACCACCCATAAACAAACCCAGGGTATCTGACGCACAACCACAACTCAAAAGTGGTTGACCATTATACCACCCATAAACAAACCCAGGGTATCTGACGCACACCCACAACTCAAAAGTGGTTGACCATTATGACCATTATACCACCCATAAACAAACCCAGGGTATCTGACGCACAACCACAACTCAAAAGTGGTTGACCATTATACCACCCATAAACAAACCCAGGGTATCTGACGCACACCCACAACTCAAAGTGGTTGACCATTATACCACCCATAAACAAACCCAGGGTATCTGACGCACACCCACAACTCAAAAGTGGTTGACCATTATACCACCCATAAACAAACCCAGGGTATCTGACGCACACCACAACTCAAAAGTGGTTGACCATTATACCACCCATAAACAAACCCAGGGTATCTGACGCACAACCACAACTCAAAAGTGGTTGACCATTATACCACCCATAAACAAACCCAGGGTATCTGACGCACAACCACAACTCAAAAGTGGTTGACCATTATACCACCCATAAACAAACCCAGGGTATCTGACGCACACCCACAACTCTAAGTGGTTGACCATTATACCACCCATAAACAAACCCAGGGTATCTGACGCACACCCACAACTCAAAAGTGGTTGACCATTATACCACCCATAAACAAACCCAGGGTATCTGACGCACACCCACAACTCAAAAGTGGTGGACCATTATACCACCCATAAACAAACCCAGGGTATCTGACGCACAACCACAACTCAAAAGTGGTTGACCATTATACCACCCATAAACAAACCCAGGGTATCTGACGCACACCCACAACTCAAAAGTGGTTGACCATTATACCACCCATAAACAAACCCAGGGTATCTGACGCACACCCACAACTCTAAGTGGTTGACCATTATACCACCCATAAACAAACCCAGGGTATCTGACGCACACTTATAACTCAAAAGTGGTTGACCATTATACCACCCATAAACAAACCAGGGTATCTAACGCACACCCACAACTCAAAAGTGGTTGACCATTATACCACCCATAAACAAACCCAGGGTATCTGACGCACACCACAACTCAAAAGTGGTTGACCATTATACCACCCATAAACAAACCCAGGGTATCTGACGCACACCCACAACTCAAAGTGGTTGACCATTATACCACCCATAAACAAACCCAGGGTATCTGACGCACACCCACAACTCAAAAGTGGTTGACCATTATACCACCCATAAACAAACCCAGGGTATCTGACGCACACCCACAACTCAAAAGTGGTTGACCATTATACCACCCATAAACAAACCCAGGGTATCTGACGCACAACCACAACTCAAAAGTGGTTGACCATTATACCACCCATAAACAAACCCAGGGTATCTGACGCACAACCACAACTCAAAAGTGGTTGACCATTATACCACCCATAAACAAACCCAGGGTATCTGACGCACACCCACAACTCTAAGTGGTTGACCATTATACCACCCATAAACAAACCCAGGGTATCTGACGCACACCCACAACTCAAAAGTGGTTGACCATTATACCACCCATAAACAAACCCAGGGTATCTGACGCACACCCACAACTCAAAAGTGGTGGACCATTATACCACCCATAAACAAACAAAGGGTATCTGACGCACACCCACAACTCAAAGTGGTTGACCATTATACCACCCATAAACAAACCCAGGGTATCTGACGCACAACCACAACTCAAAAGTGGTTGACCATTATACCACCCATAAACAAACCCAGGGTATCTGACGCACACCCACAACTCAAAGGTGGTTGACCATTATACCACCCATAAACAAACCCAGGGTATCTGACGCACAACCACAACTCAAAAGTGGTTGACCATTATACCACCCATAAACAAACCCAGGGTATCTGACGCACACCCACAACTCAAAAGTGGTTGACCATTATACCACCCATAAACAAACCCAGGGTATCTGACGCACACCCATAACTCTAAGTGGTTGACCATTATACCACCCATAAACAAACCAGGGTATCTGACGCACACCCACAACTCAAAAGTGGTTTACCATTATACCACCCATAAACAAACCCAGGGTATCTGACGCACACCCACAACTCAAAAGTGGTGGACCATTATACCACCCATAAACAAACCCAGGGTATCTGACGCACACCCACAACTCTAAGTGGTTGACCATTATACCACCCATAAACAAACCCATGGTATCTGACGCACACCCACAACTCAAAAGTGGTGGACCATTATACCACCCATAAACAAACCCAGGGTATCTGACGCACACCCACAACTCAAAAGTGGTTGACCATTATACCACCCATGAACAAACCCAGGGTATCTGACGCACACCCACAACTCAAAGTGGTTGACCATTATACCACCCATAAACAAACCCAGGGTATCTGACGCACAACCACAACTCAAAAGTGGTTGACCATTATACCACCCATAAACAAACCCAGGGTATCTGACGCACACCCACAACTCAAAAGTGGTTGACCATTATACCACCCATAAACAAACCCAGGGTATCTGACGCACAACCACAACTCAAAAGTGGTTGACCATTATACCACCCATAAACAAACCCAGGGTATCTGACGCACACCCACAACTCAAAAGTGGTTGACCATTATACCACCCATAAACAAACCCAGGGTATCTGACGCACACCCACAACTCAAAAGTGGTTGACCATTATACCACCCATAAACAAACCCAGGGTATCTGACGCACAACCACAACTCAAAAGTGGTTGACCATTATACCACCCATAAACAAACTCAGGGTATCTGACGCACACCCACAACTCAAAAGTGGTTGACCATTATACCACCCATAAACAAACCCAGGGTATCTGACGCACACCCACAACTCTAAGTGGTTGACCATTATACCACCCATAAACAAACCCAGGGTATCTGACGCACACTTATAACTCAAAAGTGGTTGACCATTATACCACCCATAAACAAACCCAGGGTATCTAACGCACACCCACAACTCAAAAGTGGTTGACCATTATACCACCCATAAACAAACCCAGGGTATCTGACGCACACCCACAACTCAAAGTGGTTGACCATTATACCACCCATAAACAAACCCAGGGTATCTGACGCACAACCACAACTCAAAAGTGGTTGACCATTATACCACCCATAAACAAACCCAGGGTATCTGACGCACACCCACAACTCAAAAGTGGTTGACCATTATACCACCCATAAACAAACCCAGGGTATCTGACGCACAACCACAACTCAAAAGTGGTTGACCATTATACCACCCATAAACAAACCCAGGGTATCTGACGCACACCCACAACTCAAAGTGGTTGACCATTATACCACCCATAAACAAACCCAGGGTATCTGACGCACACCCACAACTCAAAAGTGGTTGACCATTATACCACCCATAAACAAACCCAGGGTATCTGACGCACACCCACAACTCAAAAGTGGTTGACCATTATACCACCCATAAACAAACCCAGGGTATCTGACGCACAACCACAACTCAAAAGTGGTTGACCATTATACCACCCATAAACAAACCCAGGGTATCTGACGCACAACCACAACTCAAAAGTGGTTGACCATTATACCACCCATAAACAAACCCAGGGTATCTGACGCACACCCACAACTCTAAGTGGTTGACCATTATACCACCCATAAACAAACCCAGGGTATCTGACGCACACCCACAACTCAAAAGTGGTTGACCATTATACCACCCATAAACAAACCCAGGGTATCTGACGCACACCCACAACTCAAAAGTGGTGGACCATTATACCACCCATAAACAAACCCAGGGTATCTGACGCACAACCACAACTCAAAAGTGGTTGACCATTATACCACCCATAAACAAACCCAGGGTATCTGACGCACACCCACAACTCAAAAGTGGTTGACCATTATACCACCCATAAACAAACCCAGGGTATCTGACGCACACCCACAACTCTAAGTGGTTGACCATTATACCACCCATAAACAAACCCAGGGTATCTGACGCACACTTATAACTCAAAAGTGGTTGACCATTATACCACCCATAAACAAACCCAGGGTATCTAACGCACACCCACAACTCAAAAGTGGTTGACCATTATACCACCCATAAACAAACCCAGGGTATCTGACGCACAACCACAACTCAAAAGTGGTTGACCATTATACCACCCATAAACAAACCCAGGGTATCTGACGCACACCCACAACTCAAAGTGGTTGACCATTATACCACCCATAAACAAACCCAGGGTATCTGACGCACACCCACAACTCAAAAGTGGTTGACCATTATACCACCCATAAACAAACCCAGGGTATCTGACGCACACCCACAACTCAAAAGTGGTTGACCATTATACCACCCATAAACAAACCCAGGGTATCTGACGCACAACCACAACTCAAAAGTGGTTGACCATTATACCACCCATAAACAAACCCAGGGTATCTGACGCACAACCACAACTCAAAAGTGGTTGACCATTATACCACCCATAAACAAACCCAGGGTATCTGACGCACACCCACAACTCTAAGTGGTTGACCATTATACCACCCATAAACAAACCCAGGGTATCTGACGCACACCCACAACTCAAAAGTGGTTGACCATTATACCACCCATAAACAAACCCAGGGTATCTGACGCACACCCACAACTCAAAAGTGGTGGACCATTATACCACCCATAAACAAACAAAGGGTATCTGACGCACACCCACAACTCAAAGTGGTTGACCATTATACCACCCATAAACAAACCCTGGGTATCTGACGCACAACCACAACTCAAAAGTGGTTGACCATTATACCACCCATAAACAAACCCAGGGTATCTGACGCACACCCACAACTCAAAGGTGGTTGACCATTATACCACCCATAAACAAACCCAGGGTATCTGACGCACAACCACAACTCAAAAGTGGTTGACCATTATACCACCCATAAACAAACCCAGGGTATCTGACGCACACCCACAACTCAAAAGTGGTTGACCATTATACCACCCATAAACAAACCCAGGGTATCTGACGCACACCCATAACTCTAAGTGGTTGACCATTATACCACCCATAAACAAACCCAGGGTATCTGACGCACACCCACAACTCAAAAGTGGTTTACCATTATACCACCCATAAACAAACCCAGGGTATCTGACGCACACCCACAACTCAAAAGTGGTGGACCATTATACCACCCATAAACAAACCCAGGGTATCTGACGCACACCCACAACTCTAAGTGGTTGACCATTATACCACCCATAAACAAACCCATGGTATCTGACGCACACCCACAACTCAAAAGTGGTGGACCATTATACCACCCATAAACAAACCCAGGGTATCTGACGCACACCCACAACTCAAAAGTGGTTGACCATTATACCACCCATGAACAAACCCAGGGTATCTGACGCACACCCACAACTCAAAGTGGTTGACCATTATACCACCCATAAACAAACCCAGGGTATCTGACGCACAACCACAACTCAAAAGTGGTTGACCATTATACCACCCATAAACAAACCCAGGGTATCTGACGCACACCCACAACTCAAAAGTGGTTTACCATTATACCACCCATAAACAAACCCAGGGTATCTGACGCACACCCACAACTCAAAAGTGGTGGACCATTATACCACCCATAAACAAACCCAGGGTATCTGACGCACACCCACAACTCTAAGTGGTTGACCATTATACCACCCATAAACAAACCCATGGTATCTGACGCACACCCACAACTCAAAAGTGGTGGACCATTATACCACCCATAAACAAACCCAGGGTATCTGACGCACACCCACAACTCAAAAGTGGTTGACCATTATACCACCCATGAACAAACCCAGGGTATCTGACGCACACCCACAACTCAAAGTGGTTGACCATTATACCACCCATAAACAAACCCAGGGTATCTGACGCACAACCACAACTCAAAAGTGGTTGACCATTATACCACCCATAAACAAACTCAGGGTATCTGACGCACACCCACAACTCTAAGTGGTTGACCATTATACCACCCATAAACAAACCCACGGTATCTGACGCACACCCACAACTCTAAGTGGTTGACCATTATACCACCCATAAACAAACCCAGGGTATCTGACGCACACCCACAACTCAAAAGTGGTTGACCATTATACCACCCATAAACAAACCCAGGGTATCTGACGCACACCCACAACTCAAAGTGGTTGACCATTATACCACCCATAAACAAACCCAGGGTATCTGACGCACAATCACAACTCAAAAGTGGTTGACCATTATACCACCCATAAACAAACCCAGGGTATCTGACGCACACCCACAACTCTAAGTGGTTGACCATTATACCACCCATAAACAAACCCAGGGTATCTGACGCACACCCACAACTCTAAGTGGTTGACCATTATACCACCCATAAACAAACCCAGGGTATCTGACGCACACCCACAACTCTAAGTGGTTGACCATTATACCACCCATAAACAAACCCAGGGTATCCAACTAAAGCTGACTTGAATTAGAGAGCATGCTGCAGCTGTGCTACATGAACAAACTTGCTTTAAATGCAGATTTGAAACCCACTAAATGATGTATAGCATGTCTGAATGGCATCAATTTACCTCTTTCTCCCACTGAGGTAACCTTCAACTGTCCGCAACTAACTAAAACATCATAAACACATGGTCTTCTACTGCAACTGACTTCCATGCATTTATCAACAACCTCCCAGAAAACGTAGGCATTGCAGAAGTCTAGTTATTCATCGATGACTGCTGGCTCTACCATCCCATCAAACACCAACAGGAAGTACAACCTTCAAAAATACCTTTTAGCCTGGGACACTTAGTTTACTCAGAGAGGTGCACACTTGTTCATCTAGTTTCTAAAACAGGTAAAAGAAAGAGACCAACTAAAATCTTCAGTAAGTACCTAAGTGTAAATTCCAGCAACTACTTCTCATGAAAGTATATTTGGAACTACAGCCAGCAATGCTTCAGGACACTTTACTTACTATGGAGAAATCTAACAGACTGCACAATGAAGGTAAAGGAAGCAGTCTACATAATACTTGTTCACACTACCCTGGAATACACCTGTTCAGTATGGGACCATTCAGGTTGAAAGGTGTTTTACGTCATTTCCAGCACATTCATTTTTTCAGCACATTCATTTTTAGGCAATACTGACCCGTCGATTTTTTAGACGTGGAGGCAGACCACCAACTTTTTCCTGGGTAGAACCAGCACAGTATGTATCTCCACCATCTGTAAGAATTAACACTTTCTCACAAGCAGAGCTCCCAGTGAGATTCGAACCCACAGCAATGAGAGGCAAGAACGTATCCAATGCAGCATCTTAACCATCCTTATATTAACACGGATGCGCTTGGGACCACTCAGAGACAACCACTTTGTCCATAACAATTTGTCCACTCACCTGGACCAGCAGCTGTTGTAGATATATGTATAATGTCCTGTACTGGGCAGGGCTGATCCGTCCTGATGTCTTGATCACAGAACTGGTTAGGTTCACACCAAACAGGGAAGCCAAGAGATTCAAACTGGCCGTCTGTATGTCTCCGCGACATTGACACACACTGTGTATAAGACGGTGAAGATCTACTGTCACACAACTACAGCTTCCCTGTCAGAGGAAAATACATGAGTTAACATCAGTGTAATTCACATGTTAACAGACTAAAATAGTTAATTACCATTCGATCAGTCAAAGAAATAAGGATTTTTGTTCACTAGCCTGAATTATTATATAATCATTTGGACTATTACAATTTTCATAAGCCTGACTATATAAAATTTATAGATTTTTACTAACCCGAATAAATTACTGGTTTTTCACCTTTGGGCTAGTGCTAATTTCGACCACTGTGAATCAATTGACAATGGTTTCTTGAGTCATCTGTTACTGCCTAGTGAATATAAACCTAGTGTATATAGTACAGCAGTTATGCCATCCCAAACATCACAGTTGTGTTTGACAATTGGTGGCAGATAATTGTTGCCACTGTGTATTTGTGTTAACAGATCTGTCATACCTTCTTTCTGTTTATATATATATCAGGACTCGAATTTCAAGTCATAACGGGATGTAAATTCTGTTTCAAAATAGTGTTTTGGTATATGTAAGACGTTTATTATGTGATAACTGACTATGTACTAGACTGACACTGTACAGTACTGTTTACTGCACTGTTTCATTTGTTTGTTATAATTCATTATTGTGTTGATGATAAGGTAATTTTCCTGTATGAAACTATGAATTGTGAACCTTACCTAATAATAAAAATGATTTGTAACAAGACACATATCAGAGTTCTATTTATTTTATCAACAAAACACTTGCTGCATACATGTACATAAATGGCTTGACAAACATTTCAACAAAAACGAAGTGATTTTGCGAGCAGACGATTCTGCCATGATAATTGCCTGTGTAAAGTCCCGAGTTATCTTACCGGAAGTTGATATCGATTCATTACGTATAGATGCTTGCACTAGTCTTGTTTACTGGATAAGTGTCAATCTGATGCAGACTGCATTTACTCTTTTTTTTTCGTTTGACAATGAAGTTACGTAAATAATCATGTGGAATTGGAGAGAGGTTTGACTACATATTATGTCGTCGGACCATTTGTTGGTTCTGTCAGTCTGTCGTGGGTGTTAATCAAGTGTGTGCTATTTATTTCTCCTCGCAGAAAAAGGCATTAGTGCTCTAAATTTTCAGTAGCAATCTGAAAAATCAACTCGCATTTTGCGAGTCCGTAAGAGCGAAATTCGACCCCTGTATATAGATATATATAATATATACCAGCAAGGAGCAAATATTAGATGTCAGAAGCAAACAGATTGAGATATAGTATTAGTTATTTATTACCACTCACCAAAAGACTTCATGTCAACCAAACCATAAGGTCTACAATCATCTATCTGATGTAAAATGATGATGCTTAGCAACATTACTTTTGTAACATACTTTGATCGCCTAAAACATGTTTAAACCAATGCACAATTGTATGCTGGTTTTTATAAGCGATCATGAAGCAATGACAATGTTACCTTGCTTGAACATCGTACCATGAAGATTTTACTGACACATGAGTTTCTGTCCACCTACCTTGAGATTAGTTTGTTGTATTAGTGCAGTAAAGATATCGCTGGCTATACAGTACAGTGTGCCTCTCTGCCTACCTTGAGATTAGTTTGTTGTATTAGTGCAGTAAAGATATCGCTGGATATACAGTACAGTGTGCCTCTCTGCCTACCTTGAGATTAGTTTGTTGTATTAGTGCAGTAAATATATCGCTGGCTATACAGTACAGTGTGCCTCTCTGCCTACCTTGAGATTAGTTTGTTGTATGAGAGCAGTAAAGATATCGCTGGCTATACAGTACAGTGTGCCTCTCGGACTACCTTGATGTCACAAAATAATCACGAGTAGAGCGTATTGGTCGTACACAGCTCTTGTAAGCACCTGTCAGTCACACGCTAATCCATTGTTCATGTGAAACCAATTCACAATGTCCATGATATATTCAGGTAACACGGTAAAGAGTGCAATTTTAAGTGGCCGCTAGAGGGCGTCCGGAAGGGCCGTTTAATGCGTTTAGTTTTGTGCTAATGCATGTAAAAGTATAGGTCTATCTCTTTAAAGAGAAAAGTTGTTCAAGGGTCCTTTCGTGTAGATGTTAATACTGCACATGTTGCCACGTGTGTCACGGAAAGAATGTGGGAAATAATGGTTTGGGCGGAACGTTTGCTATAAAGTGCATTATTGTCCAGTCGTGGCTGGGATCGATTGAAAGTTGCTTTGTTTGGAGCAGAAGTTGGACAGGGCGAAATTCACAGGCAATATGTGGTCAGTATTTATTTTATGAACTTATATCGTACATTTGTATTCAGTGGGCGGCACCATCTTGGTTGGCGATGTTACGACATCTGGTTAGCTTTTATATTTCTCAAACATTAACTTGAAACTAGCATATGATGTTGAAGTTAACTTTATTAGATGTAATTATTGTAATTGATCATTAATTGTAAAACAATATTAATTTGATAATGTTATATAATAGGTGTATTAGTTAACGTTGGCGTACAACTCAGTGATTGTAATACACAATTGAATTGATATCGTTATATATTAGCTGCATTTGTTAACATTGAGATGATTGACTAGTATAAATGTTCGACGCGTATACATGGCGTTGTAAAATATACATCCATTGCTACTCATCATAATTACAGAGTGGCTTGCATATATTTATTAGATAATGATTTGTTGATGTAATGATAATTATATAAGATTGGTGTGTTTATGAACCGACATATGTATTATTACAGCCTAATCCGTCCAGTGGAGATAACACTTCATGAGTGGAGATAACCCATCCGGTGTGGAGATAAGCCTTCCGCAGTGGAGCTAAGCCTTCCACGCATAACGTTAGGAGCGGTGGAGACGGTCCCCATACCTGTGTAACCGCACCTGTGCAACATATCAACAACCCCCGGGACACAAGGTGGGCCCGTTATCAGTCCACACTGGATGAACTTCAGTCACAACCTCGGTGGAGGTTAATTACCGTATCTATTGCATCATCAACCCTTATAGAAGGCATTTGATGACAATCACCCATTGGATTCGCGCATCATCATCTTCATGAGCACTCGCGCATCACATTCATCGCGCTAGACCATAATTCTTGTGCACATCAACATTGTTATAACTTTAACAACACGTTAGTGTCATATATAGTCAGTCGACACATTCAGTATTTGTAATAATACTACGAACGTCTTAAACGTTCATGAAAACAGTCTTTTTCATATTTCATCTGTGTATACGCTTGTTTTTCTTGATAATTATATATATATTTAACATATTTTAAAAGTTGCAGTAAACTTATGTAAATGCATTCACCGTCATTGATTCTTTCCTGAGTTAGCCCCAACCACTAGGGTCATCTTGTGACACTTGAGATTAGTTTGTTGTATTAGAGCAGTAAAGATATTGCTGGCTGTACAGTACAGTGTGCCTCTCTGCCTACCTTGAGATTAGTTTGTTGTATTAGTGCAGTAAGGATATCGCTGGGTATACAGTACAGTGTGCCTCTCTGCCTACCTTGAGGTTAGTTTGTTGTATTATGTGAGCAGTAAAGATATTGCTGGCTGTACAGTACAGTGTGCCTCTCTGCCTACCTTGAGATTAGTTTGTTGTATGAGAGCAGTAAAGATATCCCTGGCTATACCGTACAGTGTGCCTCTCTGCCTACCTTGAGATTAGTTTGTTGTATTAGTGCAGTAAGGATATCGCTGGGTATACAGTACAGTGTGCCTCTCTGCCTACCTTGAGATTAGTTTGTTGTATTAGTGCAGTAGGCATATCGCTGGCTATACAGTACAGTGTGCCTCTCTGCCTACCTTGAGATTAGTTTGTTGTATTAGTGCAGTAAGGATATCACTGGCTATACAGTACAGTGCGCCTCTCTGCCTACCTTGAGATTAGTTTGTTGTATTAGTGCAGTAAGGATATCGCTGGCTATACAATACAACTTGTGCCTCTCTGCCTACCTTGAGATTAGTTTGTTGTATTAGTGCAGTAAGGATATCGCTGGCTATACAGTACAGTGTGCCTCTCTGCCTACCTTGAGATTAGTTTGTTGTATTAGTGCAGTAAGGATATCGCTGGCTATACAGTACAGCATGCCTGTGTCCTCCTGTACACAGTGTTGCAAAAGATCCATTACTCCTTCATTATGAACCACCATTGCACATACTGAAAACATTAATAATACACTTTCTTACAGAGCCACTTTGGATCAAATATAATGTTTATACTATATACTGTAGTCAAAGCCGGTGTAAACCAATAGGTTTCTTAGGCCTGTTTAGAATAGGTTGTTTTCCCAGCCTGGTTATGATTTGTTCTTTTCATAAGTAAATGACTTCTGGTTCCTTACTGGTTTTTCAGTCTGAATTTATTAGGATGATTTGCCCAGTGTTTATTTAGCCTACTTTTAAAGAAATTAATGATGGGTGTCTCAATCACAGTGTCTGAGAGTTTGTTCTGTAAGCAAATGAATTTTCCTATTATCAATTCTTGCTCTTTTTTAAAATAGTTTCTTGGAGTTTCCCCGTGTACCAAGATCAGGGGCCTGAGTGAACAGTTTAATTTTGTCAATTGTATCGATATTATTTAAGATTTTATAAACCTGAATCACGTCAGCCCGCTCTCTCCTATACTCAAGGGTTGGTAGCCCTAGCATAGTGAGTCTTACATGGTACGGAAAGTTACTGAGGTTTTCCACCATCCTAGTTGCTCTTTTTGGACATTTTATATAGCAATTATATCCTTTTTTAGGTTTTAATGTATTGTCAAAGTATCGCCTCCGATATATTCAATTTTAATATTTTTGCACCACTGTGAGTGTGTGTTTAAATATATAGGCCAGTCTTCAAATGAGAGTAAATATTAAACCTAATAATAAAGTCATTCATATGTGACATAATAAAACAAGATGTTGATAAAGACAGCCGACAGCATGCTAAAACTGGGAATCAATTCTTAATTAGATAACCATTGAAAATAAAACCTTGATTATCTGCCTTGTTCATGTCCGAGACAGCGGCCAAGACCGTCAGCATACACACGCGCTGCATCTCCTCTGTCACAGCAGTCAGCATAAACACGCGCTGCATCTCCTCTGTCACAGCAGACACGCGCTGCATCTCCTCTGTCACAGCAGACACGCGCTGCATCTCCTCTGTCACAGCAGACACGCGCTGCGTCTCCTCTGTCACAGCAGACACGCGTTGCATCTCCTCTGTCATGGCAGTCTTCCTCCCCAGCAGGTTCATCACTAACAATGACATTAAATGGTGGGTAACACAGTTTTCCAGCACGTTTAGGCTATGTATGACGCTCATTTTTTATTGGTGAAGGCAGACCACCGACTTATTCCTGTGTAGAACCAGTATTGTTTGTAAAAATCGACACCTTCTCACTTACAAGTCGAGCTCGCAGTGAGATTGACAATGTACAATAATATAACTAAACAAGAGGACCGGGGGCATCAAGGCGATGCACCTGAGGGTAATGTTTTTAAATGGAAAACTTTTTTTTGCAGTAAACACAACATACATATAGCATGAATTTACTACAGTCCTGGCTCGATAATTTAGCAATGTTGGTCACGCATAAACTCACCGTGATAGAGTATCTTCACATGTATGTTACCATAGTTACCATATGGTTGTCTGTACCCCGATATCATCAGCATTACTTGCAGAAGGCCTACTACATTGTGATCTGCAAGAACAACTATTTATTGTAAAGTACTACAAACATGTGTGGCATATTAAGAATGTTGTTTGTAACTGCTTTAATTTATTACCATTATATTAATTGTTACACACCTGACCTTCATATGGGCTATTCCATCCAACTTACATAGGACCCCAGGAAGGCACTATTGAAATCAACTGAGTTTAAAGAACCAAATTACGGAAAATAGGATTCACCCATAGATGTTTATTAAATTGCCTTCCTGGGGTCCCGGGTATGTTTTAATGGGCTAGCCAATTCCACTGAAGGTAGTGACTGCATATATTTTCTTAATTGAATTGAAGGTTGTTTAATAACTCATTAACACAGGTTATTTAGAGCCGCCCAAGAGAGAGGGGAAGGATGGATAGGAATTCGGGAACTTGCCCAACTCTCAAACATGTTCAGAGGATCTTCGACACACGGGACCGCCTGGCGGTTTATTTTTCCCGGTAAGGTTTCAACCCTGGTCCTCCATTTAAAGTCCACTGGGCTATGCCAGCCCTTCCACCCCACCAATATTTTCTTAAATTGAAATATCGAAGAAATCAAGTTGGAAGAAGCTGTCACTTGACTAAAATTCTTTAAAAACTTGCAGTTCGCAAATCATATATTACGCAAGTATAGTTGCGAGCCTTAATTTCAGTACCAGTACGCAGTAAAAACAAATTTAGCTTCATGTTTCTGGATGTTACAAGCCAACGTTACCTGCAGCAGTAGGAAAATTCTTCAGAAATACATTCTGTAACACATCAGTTACTTTGTCCACCATATGTGAAGTGTGATCAGTATTTTCTGGAGTTGCCTCCCCTGGAATATATTGCTCTGTTTTATCATGAGTTGTCTCTCCTGACGTGTCAGTGAACGACTGGTACACTCCTGTGTCATTATTCGACTGGTACTCTTCTGTGTCAGTGAACGACTGGTACACTCCTGTGTCATTAATCGACTGGTACTCTTGTGTGTCAGTGACAGACTGGTACCCTCCTTTGCCAGTGATAGACTGGTTGTGTGTGAAGGTCTCCAGAATCAACACTATTTTTGTGACGTTATCTGTACACTGTGTAGCCAGACTGGTCTGTGAAATATATGAATAGATTTTAACAAAAGTTATATTATTAGTATAGAAGCGTGAAATGACCTCGGAAATTGCCAAAGACAAAAAGGAAAGATTTGGCTGCACTGTTAGTTTAGCATTTTGTTTTAATCGCGTTTCCACTATGCCCTCCCTTACCACCCTTGCCACCCAAAGTCTTATGGGACAAAACCTAGGCCCTTCCTTACCACCCGAAGTCTTATGGGGCAAAACCTAGGCCCTCCCTTACCACCCTTGCACCCAAAGTCTTATGGGGCAAACCCTAGGCCCTCCCCTACCACCCTTGCCACCCGAAGTCTTATGGGGCAAAACCTAGGCCCTCCCCTACCACCCTTGCCACCCGAAGTCTTATGGGGTAAAACCTAGGCCCTCCCTTACCGCCCTTGCCATCCGAAGTCTTATGGGGCAAAACCTAGGCCCTCCCTTACCACCCAAAGTCTTATGGGGCAAAACATAGGCCCTCCCTTACCACCCTTGCCACCAAAAGTCTTATGGGGCAAAACCTAGGCCTTCCCTTACCACCCTTGCCACCCAAAGTCTTATGGGGCAAAATTTAGGCCTTCCCTTACCACACATGCCACCCGAAGTCTTATGGGGCAAAACCTAGGCCCTCCCCAACCACCCTTGCCACCCAAAGTCTTATGGGGCAAAACCATTGGCCCTTCCTTACCACCCTTGCCACCCAAAGTCTTATGGGGCAAAACCTAGGCCTTCCCCTACCACCCTTGCCACCCAAAGTCTTATGGGGCAAAACCTAGGCCTTCCCTTACCACACATGCCACCCGAAGTCTTATGGGGCAAAACCCTAGGCCCTCCCTTACCACCCAGTCTCATGGAGCACCAGTAAAAGTCAACAATTAACTAATATATTACCAGTAAACACTTAACTAATATCTTACCAGTGAACACTTAACTAATATCTTACCAGTAAACAATTAACTGATATCTTACCAGTAAACACTTAACAAACTGTTGATTCTCACACAGCTGAAGTAAAACATTGCCTTCATCATCATCTGGGTGGACTTCATTCTCAAAATATTGCTGTAACGTGTCAACAGTGGTGTCCTCCAGGTACGCATCCAGCTGAAGTACAGACAGGTGTGTTAGTCCACTGTATCTACTGACAACAGGATAACTGATGCAGTTCCAGTTCCATAAAAACAGTGTTACAATAAATAATGAAAAGGGGATCCCCTGGAAGCAACAAACACAAACAAAAGATAAAAGTAACAGACTCGGTTTTATTGAGTCTGTTCATGAGAGGTATTGTGAAGTGCAACACCTCTCACGCCTCCTAGTACCGGCTTAAGCGATATTCTACTTTCAAGCCACAAAGAATGGGACCAGTAAGTAATAACACTACTGATTTGTATTCGGGGAAACATTTTACGGCCGCCACATAGCATTAAACAAACGCTAGTGTGAACGTCAATAAATACTGAAAAGGGGATCCCTTGGAAGCAACAAACACAAACAAGAGATAAAAGTAGCAGACTCGGTTTTATTGGTTCTGTTCATGAGACGTAATGTAAAGTGCAACACCTCTCAGGCCTCCTATAAGTTTGAATCAAAATGGCCACACCCACAAAAACAAGATTATAATAATACTTATATGAGATCACAGCAATTTAATATAAAGTGTCCACTGCCCGTGTAGGTTATGCACCTTTCTAACAGATAAAAAAAAGTAAGTAAAGAGATAAAAACAACAACATGAACTTTGATTTTTTAAATAATTAAGTGGTGGAGGTATAAAGCAACTGCTTCAAAACTATAATCTATGTTAGAAGACATTTTCAACTTTTTCAGTATGGAGTGTTGATTGTTTTATTACCAGTATTTCCCCGGAGACTGTAGCTATGACGATGTCAGAGAAGCCCCACTGTAACATGATGGTTTTATTACCAGTATTTCCCCGGAGACGGTAGCTATGACGATGTCAGAGAAGCCCCACTGTAACATGATGGTTTTATTACCAGTATTTCCCCGGAGACGGTAGCTATGATGATGTCAGAGAATCCCCACTGTAACATGATGGTTTTATTACCAGTATTTCCCCGGAGACTGTAGCTATGATGATGTCAGAGAAGCCCCACTGTAACATGATGGTTTTATTACCAGTATTTCCCCGGAGACTGTAGCTATGATGATGTCAGAGAAGCCCCACTGTAACATGATGATGTGTTTTATTACCAGTATTTCCCCGGAGACGGTAGCTATGACGATGTCAGAGAAGCCCCACTGTAACATGATGATTGTTTTATTACCAGTATTTCCCCGGAGACGGTAGCTATGACGATGTCAGAGAAGCCCCACTGTAACATGATGATTGTTTAATTACCAGTATTTCCCAGGAGACTGTAGCTATGACGATGTCAGAGAATCCCCACTGTAACATGATGATTGTTTAATTACCAGTATTTCCCAGGAGACTGTAGCTATGACGATGTCAGAGAATCCCCACTGTAACATGATGATTGTTTAATTACCAGTATTTCCCAGGAGACGGTAGCTATGATGATGTCAGAGAATCCCCACTGTAACATGATGGTTTTATTACCAGTATTTCCCCGGAGACTGTAGCTATGATGATGTCAGAGAAGCCCCACTGTAACATGATGATGTGTTTTATTACCAGTATTTCCCCGGAGACGGTAGCTATGACGATGTCAGAGAAGCCCCACTGTAACATGATGATTGTTTTATTACCAGTATTTCCCCGGAGACGGTAGCTATGACGATGTCAGAGAAGCCCCACTGTAACATGATGATTGTTTAATTACCAGTATTTCCCAGGAGACTGTAGCTATGACGATGTCAGAGAATCCCCACTGCAACATGATGATGTGTTTTATAACCAGTATTTCCCCGTAGACTGTAGCTATGATGATGTCAGAGAATCCCCACTGTAACATTATGTGTTTTATTACCAGTATTTCCCCGGAGACGGTAGCTATGACGATGTCAGAGAAGCCCCACTGTAACATGATGATGTGTTTTATTACCAGTATTTCCCAGGAGACTGTAGCTATGACGATGTCAGAGAAGCCCCACTGTAACATGATGATTGTTTTATTACCAGTATTTCCCCGGAGACGGTAGCTATGACGATGTCAGAGAAGCCCCACTGTAACATGATGATTGTTTTATTACCAGTATTTCCCCGGAGACGGTAGCTATGACGATGTCAGAGAAGCCCCACTGTAACATGATGATTGTTTTATTACCAGTATTTCCCCGGAGACGGTAGCTATGACAAAGTCAGAGAAGCCCCACTGTAACATGATGGTTTTATTACCAGTATTTCCCCAGAGACTGTAGCTATGACGATGTCAGAGAAGCCCCACTGTAACATGATGATGTTGTGGCTGTACCACTCCTCTCTTGGACCACGCAAAATAGCAGGTAGACTTTGCACACCTAAAAAAAGTAGTACCACACAATATAGCAGACAGATTTTGCACACCTAAAAAAGCAGTGCAACACAATATAGCAGGCAGACTTTGCACACCTAAAATAGTAGTACCACGCAATATAGCAGACAGACTCTGCACACCTAAAAAAGCAGTGCAACACAATATAGCAGGCAGACTTTGCACACCTAAAGAAGTAGTACCACGCAATATAGCAGACAGACTCTGCACACCTAAAAAAGCATTGCCACACAATATAGCAGGCAGACTTTGCACACCTAAAAAAGTAGTACCACACAAAATAGTAGGCAGACTTTGCAAACCTAAAAAAGTAGCTGCATACAAAATAGCAGGCAGTCTGTAAACAGTACCACACAAAACAGACTTTGTAAACCTACAAAATTAGTACCATGCAAAAAAGCAAAGTCTGCACACCTTCAAAAGTAGTACCACACAATATAGCAGACAGACTTTGCATACCTAAAACGTAGGAACATATTCTAGCAATTTGCTGCAAATCTACTAAAGTAGTACCAAACACTTTTGGAGGCCGATAAGTAATTCTGTTCTAACACCGTAACTGAGATTTCCCTATCCCAGATGGATGCTCATTGTAGATTCTTATAATCTCAGTGTAAAATTTGGTGAGCAGTTAATTGAATGTCCCAATATAATCAGAGGACAACATATATTTTACTGTATACTCGTCCTGTCGTCCTATACTCGTCCTGTAGGACGAGTATACTCGTCCTGTAGGACGAGTGGCATTGACATGATACTCGTCCTTATAGGATGTTTACTCGTCCTGCTCCGACTGTAAAAGTTCATAAGTCAAAGTAGTCAGATGCCATCATTTAACATTATTATATATAAATAAAAGAAAGGGAAACATCATTATGTGTTTGTTTTTTCTTTATATAAATCAATGAAAATTATGAAACTTTGACCAGTATATTCATATTCTATAGTTAACTACAGTCTGATCATGGCCATTACAGTTACTCTGGCATGGTATATATTTTCCCCCTTTTCCTGTGAAAAATTCGCCTCTTAAAAAAAAAAAAATACATTCTTTTATTAGAAAATATTAAACTCCAATACAGGAAAAAAGCATACTTTTTGCAATTCCCCTTCCTGAAGGCCCTGGACCCAGTCACCTAACAGCTGACTAGTGCCCTTAAAGATTTCCCCTGAGAAAGAGTTGTTTGTATAACATCAAATACCATAATGTTCGCGCTCCGTGAAATTAGAATGAGAGCCGCCTTTTAGAATGTCCCAAAATGGAAATGCATCAATTTCCCAATATCCGGTTGACTTAAATTGCAATATATCGCTGAATAAACAGAGTTGTGTCCATTTACTGCATTTAATCGCTTAATAAACTATGTAAGAACTATTTTTTTTGTTGTTTTTTTTCTACTGAAATGTTACTCGTCCTCTCGGATGACCAATTCATGGGTTTCATTCGTCCTGATTCGAATGTTACTAGTCAATACGAAAACACCCTTTTCTTACCAGACAATTCCAAGCATATACTTACCACTTGGAATACAAGTTCTCATTGGCATACCATCATGAACACACGCCCACTGAAATAATGAAATATCAATAAATATGCCCACTGAAATAGTGGAATATTCAATAAATACGCCCACTGAAATAATGAAATATGCAATAAATATGCCCACTGAAATAGCGGAATATTCAATAAAGAGGCATATTGAAATGACTGTACCTTCATGAACAATTAACCATGCTAGTGAAATTAAAATTCTGAGCAAGCATTGTATTTAATATATGTTCACCACAAACTTGCCTATAAATTTGCTATTTTTGAATATATGATACAACACTGATGTAGTTAGTCATATCAACCTACCGGGCAATAAAACTTTATCACACCGGTGAAATAAAGGGTTAAAAAAGTCATAGCAATTACGAAATTCTCGAAACTATTTACAGCTGTTTTACTGGCATCTTGCCAGTCAACTTTTCAAAATGACAGTAAACTTTTGAAGCACTGGCAATATTATGCAAGTGTTTAACAGCCTTCTAGTTTACAAGATTGCTAGAAAGTAAAACTATTTTGGCAAAATATAGTTTATAGGAATACATGACCAGTCAAAATGATAACAAAAAGGGCTATTGTTTATTGTTTGCCAGAGTGAGCTATAATTTGCCAGTTCATTTTTTATCAACAGGCAAAAAAAAGCCAGCTAAATTTTAGCCCTGATTTACTCAGTTTTAATAAAACATTCCCAAATCACCGGGTTTCTTACCGGTATAACCAATACATTCAAATTATCAATAGACTGAAATTAAACAATTCTGTATTTAAGTTATACTGATCACTTTTCATAGTACCATTGAATAAATTCAGTAAACCCCGTTTTCACATTAAATTGGAAATCACCGTAGATCGGAAACCCCAGCCACAACAATATTTACCATATTTTTTTAATCAACAAAATACCAGATTAATCGTACTTGTATCTGTAATTACAGTAAACCTATCAAATGCATCATATTTTATACAGAAAACAGGTACAGGCCAACTTTTGTTTGATTTATACTCGCTGGTAAACAGCGATCGTAGACTGCTCCACAGCTTGTTTGAGGCAAACGCGACATGCGCAGTAAAGCAGTATAATAGCCTCGTACATTGGAAATCACCGGATATCGGAATTCCCAGCCTCGTTTTCGTTACAAAATTTCAATACACAACAAACAGCGATATTTTTATCGTATTTCTTCGTAAATGATCAACAAAACACGAGGTGAATCGTAATTTTATTTTGTAATAAAATATATCAAATGCATGAGTTTGTTCAAATAAGAAGAACTGGCAAACTTTTGTTCGAATTATACTTGCTGGTAAACAGCGGTGGTACATGGTCTGGTGTTCACATTTTTTTGCTCGATTTTCGGTGGAAACAAAAGTAAACAGCAAGTTATTTAGGATAATGCGCACCACTTCTCCAAGCCCAAAATCATGGGGAAAATGTGCGCGCTATATGCCAACAAATACAGTATATTTTAATTGATATATTAAAAAAACCCATATTTATAGGCAAGTATAGGATAAACAGAGTATAATTCCATTTAATATTCTCTATTATACTTACAGGTAGATTTATATAATCCAACATGTGTACCTTGTATCTGCCATGGTCAGAAGGAGGCGACCTCTAGTGGGAGGAGGATGAACTTGTGGCAAATGTCAGAGGGAGGCAACCTCTGGTGGGAGGAGGATGAACTTGTGGCAAATGTCAGAGGGAGGCAACCTCTGGTGGGAGGAGGATGAACTTGTGGCAAATGTCAGAGGGAGGCAACCTCTGGTGGGAGGAGGATGAACTTGTGGCAAATGTCGGAGGGAGGCAACCTCTGGTGGGAGAAGGATGAAATTGTGGCAAATGTCGGAGGGAGGCGACCTCTGGTGGGAGAAGGATGAAATTGTGGCAAATGTCGGAGGGAGGCGACCTCTGGTGGGAGGAGGATGAACTTGTGGCAAATGTCAGAGGGAGGCGACCTCTGGTGGGAGGAGGATGAACTTGTGGCAAATGTCGGAGGGAGGCGACCTCTGGTGGGAGGAGGATGAACTTGTGGCAAATGTCAGAGGGAGGCAACCTATGGTGGGAGGAGGATGAACATGTGGCAAATGTCGGAGGGAGGCAACCTCTGGTGGGAGGAGGATGAACTTGTGGCAAATGTCAGAGGGAGGCGACCTCTGGTGGGAGGAGGATGAACTTGTGGCAAATGTCAGAGGGAGGCGACCTCTGGTGGGAGGAGGATGAACTTGTGGCAAATGTCGGAGAGAGGCGACCTCTGGTGGGAGGAGGATGAACTTGTGGCAAATGTCAGAGGGAGGCAACCTATGGTGGGAGGAGGATGAACATGTGGCAAATGTCGGAGGGAGGCAACCTCTGGTGGGAGGATGATGAACTTGTGGCAAATGTCGAGGGAGGTAACCTCTGGTGGGAGGAGGATGAACTTGTGGCAAATGTCAGGGAGGCAACCTCTGGTGGGAGGAGGATGAACTTATGGCAGATGTCAGAGGGAGGCAACCTCTGGTGGGAGGAGGATGAACTTGTGGCAAATGTCAGAGGGAGGCAACCTCTGGTGGGAGGAGGATGAACTTGTGGCAAATGTCGGAGGGAGGTGACCTCTGGTGGGAGGAGGATGAACTTGTGGCAAATGTCGGAGGGAGGCGACCTCTGGTGGGAGGAGGATGAACTTGTGGCAAATGTCAGAGGGAGGCGACCTCTGGTGGGAGGAGGATGAACTAGTGGCAAATGTCAGAGGGAGGCGACCTCTGGTGGGAGGAGGATGAACTTGTGGCAAATGTCAGAGGGAGACGACCTCTGGTGGGAGGAGGATGAACTTGTGGCAAATGTCAGAGGGAGATAACCTCTGGTGGGAGGAGGATGAACTATGTTCCTGCAGACAGTCTTAAAGCCAAACTAAATTCAAATTACAACTAGACAGGGTTGTTTTTGTAACAAAAACATATGTCACCCCCATAATTTATGAACCAACCTGGCTGAAAGTTGCGCTCTGCACGTCTTCTCGATATGGTGAGCATTTGTGCCAAGTTATTTCAAAATCCCTCAAGCAAGCGGTTCAAGAGATATGGAGTGGAGATGAAATATAGTGCATATGACCTTCAACCTCTAAGTGTGACTTTGACCTCGAATGGACGTGGCTGGAAGTTGCGCTCTGCAAGTTGTCTCGGTATGGAGAACATTTGTGAAAAGTTATTTCAAAACCCTTAAGTGGTTCAAAACATATGGAGAGAACAAGAAATATAGTGCATATGACCTTCGACCTCTAAGTTTGACCTTGACTGGACGTGGCTGGAAGTTGTGCTCTGCACATCGTCTCGATATGGTGAACATTTGTGCCAAGTTATTTCAAAATCCCTCTAGCGGTTCAAGAGATATGGAGAGGACACGAAATATAGTGCATATGACCTTCGACCGCTAAGTGTGAACTTGACCTTAACGGATGTGCCTGGAAGATGTGCTCTGCATGTTGTCTGGATATGATGAACATTTGTGTCGTTATTTTAAAATCCCTCAAGCGGTTCAAGAGATGTGGAGAAGACATGAAATATAGTGTAATATAGTGCATATGACCTTCAATCTCTGTGTCCTTGATCTTGAACGGGCGTGGCTGGAAGTTGCGCTCTGCATGTTGTCTCGATATGGTGAACATTTGTGCCAAGTTATTTCAAAATCCCTCAAGCTGTTCAAGAGTTATGGAGAGGACACGACTTGTGACGGACAGAAATCCAGACAGACATCCAAGCTGAAAACAATGTCTCACCAGTAAGGAGGAGACATAATTACATTTTATTCTTAAATGGCTCGACTTTAAAGATGTCTACTGAGATCAAGGTAAATAGCAGGAAAATTACGTACAGCCAGAAGGTAAAGGTAGTGTTTCCTGGCCAGGGGTGATAACTGTTCCAGGCTTGTGTGCGTCTCCACCACTGATGATAATACACCATGTAACTCATCTCTGCCTAATATCCTATATAGTAATACAAATCGTACAGAATACTACAATTACAACTTGCATCATCAAACAAGAAGAAGTATTACCACGCAATACAATGTCTCCTACAGATAGTTACTGATCAGATGTCAATTTTCTATTTATAGTAACAGTGACCTTGATCTAGTACCAAATGACCCGAATATCCATCCAAAGCTTCCTTCCCATAAGCCACACCTTTTGGTAAATTTTTTTCAAAAAATCTCTGAAGGGAAACAAAAGTTACTTATCGGAAACACATTTTCTATTTACAGTAGAAGTGATCTTGACCTGACCAAATGCTCCGAATAGCAATCCCAAGTTCCCTTTCCATAAGCCGTACCTTTTGGTGAAGTTTTATTTAATATCCCTCAAGGGACACAAAAGGTATTGATCAGAAACCAATTTTCTATTACAGGAACAGTGACCTTGATCTTGGACAAAATGACCCAAATAGCAATCCAAAGTTTTCTTTCCGTGAGCCGCACCTTTTGGCAAAATTTCGTTAAAATACCCCAAGGAAAACGGAAGTCACTGATGGGAAACCAATTTTCTATTTATAGTAATAGTGACCTTGACCTTGGTTCAAATGACCTGAATAGCAGTGTCATTAAATTCTTCCATGAAAAACTAGTTATTGAGCGGAAATCATTTTTCTATTTTCAGTAACAGTGATCTTGACCTTGATCCCAGTGGCCTCAAATGCAATCCCAAACTTTCTTTTCATATAAGCTACCTACATACCAAATTTCAGACCAATATCTAAGTTATTGATCAGCATTCAATTTTCTATTTTTAGTAACAGTAACCTTTACCCCAGAAACCCCAAATGCAATCCCAAGCTTCCTTTTCGTATAAGCTACCTACACAGCAAGTTTCGGGCCAATATCTTATTTCTAAATAAAGTTATTGAGTGGCAACAAATTTTCTATTTTTAGTAACAGCGACCTTGACCCCAGTGATACCAAATGCAATCCCAAGTAAGCTGCATACACAGCAAGTTTTATTCCAATATCTCTTTCTTAACTAAAGTTATTGAGCAGAAACGAAAAGTGACAAACTGACAGATGGAATACAATCCTAAAGGTCACAACCGGTCTGTAAAGAAAAGCTGGTGCTTCGGACTTAAACAAATAATCAAAACCATGGGCCTATGGATGATTTCCCACCCATCAGGTATTGATTTGACACAATATAAGCCTGTAGTAAATACGTTATTTCTTAAGCATTAGTCAACTGGAAAGATGACCAAACATAACAAACATACCTGTTATTGTGACTGTAACACAGATAAAGAACAAGAAGATATCCCTGAATGCTGTCCACACCTATATCCTGCCCTGTAAAGGCACGACCTACTGTACGTACCTGTTATTGTGACTGTAACACAGATAAAGGACAAGAAGATATCCCTGAATTCTGTCCACACCTATATCCTGCCCTGTAAAGGCAAGACCTACTGTACGTACCTGTTATTGTGACTGTAACACAGATAAAGGACAAGAATATATCCCTGAATGCTGTCCACACCTATATC
The DNA here is from genome assembly GCA_037043455.1 of Cyrtodaria siliqua. Classification (NCBI taxonomy): domain Eukaryota; kingdom Metazoa; phylum Mollusca; class Bivalvia; order Adapedonta; family Hiatellidae; genus Cyrtodaria; species Cyrtodaria siliqua. Next base: position 37,752 of record JAWPHD010011963.1, read on the forward strand.
CTGCCCTGTAAAGGCACGACCTACTGTACTGAAGCACCCTGCAGTAGAATGGTTCAAAATAAAAGTCAGAGTTATTGAACGTATATAAATGACATTCCTTGGGGTAAGATGAAGGTGTTTATGAAGTTTCATATACATAGGTCAAATAGGACGACAGACGACGGAAAAAGTGATCCCTAAGTGTCTGCCATGCTTCACAATTAGGTTAATTATCATCATTAATTTGAATCTGAAATACAGTGTTTGAAAAAGCTCAGCTGTATTATGTATGATTGAACCACAAATCCTGAGAATTGTCCAGTTTTCCAGGCAAACATTTTGTTAGTGAAAGACGAGACCAAAGATGACACATATTCTGAAGTGTTTGACTTACACTGCATATGTTCCATCTTTATAATAATGTCTGTAGATACGTGGATGGGAATCAAGCCTTTGCTCTGACAACACTGCATGGCCAGGTGTAGGAACTGGCCACTGATCTCTGTCAGCCTCATGTCACTAAAATATAGGGGAAATGGTCACTTATGATGCTAAAACTGATCACCAAACTACAACTAAACTACACTCTATTATGAATTCAATGCACTAAAGAATGAATCGTAGCCTTTGGAAATGTCATGTTCAAAAAACATCTAGGCCCATTTTCCATATTTTATCTCAATGTACATGGAGGATGAGCCTGGCATGTTCGTGCCTTTTAGGCGCCATATAACCTTTCATGTGTTGGTGCGCCTTAAAACCCAATTCAATTCAATTAATTTGGAAATACCAAGACAAAAGAATTTTAAAATAATATCAACAGCGATTTGTATGTGAAGTGTAAAAACAAAGATACGATAAAATTCCATAAGGAATATAACTGAAGTGGACTTGTACTGTAAATTTATAAGGTAATATTTAATATGAAAATGAAGTTCTAACCTATGAGTGACCTTGACATCAATGACATTGGTTAGAAAGCCAGTCAGCACCAGTTTATACACAAGGTCACATGTTGCCATGGCGTCAAGGTCATGTAACCAACACAACAGCTGTAGAGACATGCAGTAGACATCCGGGGTCTTGATACCATCCCAATTAATCTGAAGGTGACATGATGTAAACCAGATGAACCACAGTACTTTGGTTAAAGAAAACCCCTTCATAGGTCTGTCATTACCAAATGAAACTGGGTTTTGAGTTCAGTCTGGAGTAGAAGATTTTAAAAGATTATTCTTTGACTGGAGCTACTGATCTACTTCTTGAGCTACTGATCTACTTCTTTGACAGGTTGACCTCATTGACCAGAACTGAATAACTGGCCTGGAATTCACCAACCATTCTTGAGAATATTCTTAGACTTGAGCTGAAGTTCTCAGATTTCGTTAAGAAACATTCCCATGACCTTCGAAGATAATAAATCGTATTAAGTTACAATTTATCATTATTTATCATATTTATACATAGCAGACTGTTATGAACATTTATATTTTAAACTTATAGAAATATTTGTCATTGATATTTGAATACTTGGGCTTAGGTCCAGGAATATTCTCAAGAATGGTTGGTGAATTCAAAACCTGCAGGTCAATGACAGGATGCTACAGCTGAAGTTTAAGATCCTACCATCCGTTCTGGGGAAGTCCTTTAAAGAGTTTTTTCATTTGACCTAGTGACCTAGTTTTTTGAAGGATTGACCCAATTTATACAAACTTGAGAGAGGTCTATGTCCATATGCTACAGGTGATGTTTCATCACAATTGGGCCAGTGTATGTCAGAGTGACAGATAGACAAATGTATGAAACATGATCATAATAGTTCCTTTCAACATATTATGGATGGTATTTACTGTATTTAATACTCACCATGATGAGTGGAATGCACGTCTCATCTGCTACTTTTAACACTGCATGTACAAACATCTGAAGTGTTGAACCCTGGTCACCAGCGGCTCCTGGGGCTGAGAAGTTGCTCGCGCACGATGTACGGTCAGTTTTACACTGAAAAGTTATGATATCATTCATGTTTATGCGTGACCACTGCATACCTAGTCATTAAGGGCGTTTCTAAGAAAAATTCTCTGGTGTGGTAGAAATGATCAAAATTTAGGGTACCGCCCACAGAATTTTAATTGCATTTTGGAGCACCATCTATTATGATTCCAAATTGCTCCACTAATCCACACCCACAGAATTCAAATTCTTGTTGCGGCGTGTTTCTGTACAATACAGAGGACCTTACATGAGTGCTGTTTAATATTGAATTTATTAAATGAGTTGGATGAAACTAAATGATGCGGGGCTGTGCCGAGCATCGTATCAATTTTATTCAACGAAATTAATCAATTCATTATTAAATAGGCAGGAATGTAAGATTCTAGTTATCACAAAACTCAAAAAAAGCCCCATAAGGAACATTTCTAATTGTAGCTGCCTACAATAACGTTGTCGTATGATGACATTCTATGTCTAGATGATGACGTATTTTGATGGGTTATGGTAGTCAATGACACAATTCTGACGCACACCGAGCTGAACAGAAAAGACTGAACGATAATTAGGTGCTCATTTGCATAGTTATATCACTAGTGGATTTTTTATTGAAAATACTATTAGTTATTGGGTTTGTTAGTAAGATTTATAGGGGTCGAGGCAATAGCCGAGTCCCCCTATATATCTGACTGACCCCCCATATTTCTGTAGAGGGTCAGTAACAAACCCAATAACTGATTTATTGCATCTGATTTATAGGACGTTGACGTCAAGACCAGTACAGTTTAAAAACATTATTAATTTATTTATTATGTTTGTTACTAACGCCTTAAAGAACTATTTGCAAATGATTTAAACTCTGAATCGGAATTGTAGTTCATATTGTTTTAGTGACCCTCTATGAAATTGACTGACCCACTATAGAATAATAGAGTGTGACCATGTGACCACTCTATTCCAATGAAATTCCTAGGATTTTGTGCGAGGTGCAATAATGAATGGTGTTATTCCACTCCCACACCGTAATTTATGTGATAAATGTTTATATCTGATAACATGGTTTTTGCCAAATTATCCTACGTATGTTCAGACCGACCTCAATATTTATCAATATTTGAAATCTTACATAAGTTTATAAAATGCATTTAAGTAAATTTAAATGTGGTTTAAGGTGATCTGCCAAGGATGCACGTGGGCAGGGAAATCCTAAGGGGTAATCATCCGAGGGTCAATAATGTGTGGGAGTGCCTATAAGCGTTTATTTATCTTCGCTGTATTGCACTGGGCATTTTGGCAAGTAGACCTCGATTTTAAGTCTCATCCGAAGGACTGGTCAGGTGTTAAATTCTTTTTCAAGTATTTTGAGAATTAGTCCAAATTAGGTCCTGGCTAGGAGAGACTGCACGATTCACCATTACACCACGGCAACACCTAACGTGTGGGCTATTCCTTGTCAGTAACACAGACCTGTCAATGGTGCATTGACCAATCAAACTCTGTTAATATGACAAACCTGTAAAGCAAGTTGACATGAGTTGAGCATCATGTGGAGGTAACTCCTCAGACTATCATCTCCATTCCCAGAATCCTTCAGTTTCTCCTGGTCAACCTTCTTCCTCTGTAGCACAGATAACCTCTTGGTGTCCTTCAGCTGGTTCCACATTTGGCCACTCACCATGAGAACCAGTTCTGTCAAATCTGAGAAGGGAACCGGTACCAACAGGTGCTCACTCCTACAAATAATAACTGGCCAATATTCAAAATTATATTGGCTTAATATTGTATGCTAGATAAATGGTATTACCAGATAATGGTGGTTATATGTGTTTTTTTATTCCCCTGTAGCCTCAGAGAAGAAGAATGATATGTCTTGCTACAACTAAGAGTTCACCCAACACTGGATAGAGTCTGACGAGTGTACAGATAGGAAGTGTTGTCATACCTCAGCATGGCTGTGAAAGCCTCCAGCGACCTAGAACTTATCGAGGCTTGATGATGGACGACTCCAGATTTGATCAAAGAGAGGCATTTATTCACCATGTTGGCACTGACAAACAGTGGGATATCTGAGGGCTGTCTGCAACAGAACATATTGGCACTCATTATTTATAGAAATGGACATATTCACCTTACCAGAGATATAAAATAGTACAATAATGAATGCATAATATTCAATAAGAAACTAAGAAGGCCACGGCCTACATGTCCCTATTGTAAAGGTCCAGATTTTTGCTTTTATCCAACACCAATATCAAGCCCAAGAGATATTAATGTCATTAACAGTGAGGGATGAATGTCGTAGCAGAGACCGAAGGTGACCTATATTTCATCGAAAGTATCTTTTGCACATGATGTTAGATGCATATAAGAAACATTCTGATGAAGTTTGGTGAAAATCCTCAAGAAAGAAGCAAGATACACATGTCCTAGTGGAGACAGGACGTGACCTATATTTCGTCCAAAGTAGGTCACAGCAACCCAAAATTTTGCAAATGAAGTTAGATGCACATAAGGAACATTCTGGTGAAGTTTGGTGAAAATCCTGAAAAGAAGAAGCAAGATACACGTCGTAGCGGGACCGGACATGACCTATATTTCGTAGGAAGTAGGTTCTGTACATTCTGGTGAAAATACTACACATAATGAAGAAGATATTAAGAAATGAATATTGGAAGCACGGACAAACGAACAGACGGACTAACAAACTGACACACATACACCCGACGACACTGTGATCGCTAAGTCGATATCCGTAAATGGGCTCGACATAAATAAATTATATTTGTCATCTTACATCAGAATTCTAAATTATATAATACTACACCAGCTTTTGATTAATGTTTGCAATTTCTCTTTTAAATTCCTAGACATCAGCATTTTGCTTCCGAGTCACTAACCTTCTACACAGAGAGCAGCATTTTGCCTTTGAGCAACTAACCTTCTCCACAGCAGTATTTTGTCTTTGAGCAACTAACCTTCTCCAGAGAGCAGCATTTTGCCTTTGAGCAACTAACCTTCTCAACAGAGAGCAGCATTTTGCCTCTAAGCAACTAACCTTCTCCACAGAGAGCAGCATTTTGCCTCTAAGCAACTAACCTTCTCCACAGAGAGCAGCATTTTGCCTTTGAGCAACTAACCTTCTCCACAGAGAGCAGCATTTTGCCTTTGAGCAACTAACCTTCTCCACAGAGAGCAGCATTTTGCCTTTGAGCAACTAACCTTCTCCACAGAGAGCAGCATTTTGCCTTTGAGCAACTAACCTTCTCCACAGAGAGCAGCATTTTGCCTTTGAGCAACTAACCTTCTCCACAGAGAGCAGCATTTTGCCTTTGAGCAACTTACCTTCTCCACAGAGAGCAGCATTTTGCCTCTAGGCAACTAACCTTCTCCACAGAGAGCAGCATTTTGCCTTTGAGCAACTAACCTTCTCAACAGAGAGCAGCATTTTGCCTTTGAGCAACTAACCTTCTCCACAGAGAGCAGCATTTTGCCTTTGAGCAACTAACCTTCTCCACAGAGAGCAGCATTTTGCCTCTAAGCAACTAACCTTCTCCACAGAGAGCAGCATTTTGCCTCTAAGCAACTAACCTTCTCCACAGAGAGCAGCATTTTGCCTTTGAGCAACTAACCTTCTCCACAGAGAGCAGCATTTTGCCTTTCAGCAACTAACCTTCTCCACAGAGAGCAGCATTTTGCCTTTCAGCAACTAACCTTCTCCACAGAGAGCAGCATTTTGCCTTTGAGCAACTAACCTTCTCCACAGAGAGCAGCATTTTGCCTTTGAGCAACTAACCTTTTCCACAGAGAGCAGCATTTTGCCTTTGAGCAACTAACCTTTTTTCCACAGAGAGCAGCATTTTGCCTCTAAGCAACTAACCTTCTCCACAGAGAGCAGCATTTTGCCTCTAAGCAACTAACCTTCTCCACAGAGAGCAGCATTTTGCCTTTGAGCAACTAACCTTCTCAACAGAGAGCAGCATTTTGCCTTTGAGCAACTAACCTTCTCCACAGAGAGCAGCATTTTGCCTTTGAGCAACTAACCTTCTCAACAGAGAGCAGCATTTTGCCTCTAAGCAACTAACCTTCTCCACAGAGAGCAGCATTTTGCCTCTAAGCAACTAACCTTCTCCACAGAGAGCAGCATTTTGCCTTTGAGCAACTAACCTTCTCCACAGAGAGCAGCATTTTGCCTTTGAGCAACTAACCTTCTCCACAGAGAGCAGCATTTTGCCTTTGAGCAACTAACCTTCTCAACAGAGAGCAGCATTTTGCCTTTGCCTTCTCCACAGAAAGCATTTTGCCTTTGAGCAACTAACCTTCTCCACAAAGAGCAGCATTTTGCCTTTGAGCAACTAACCTTCTCCACAGAGAGCAGCATTTTGCCTTTGAGCAACTAACCTTCTCCACAGAGAGCAGCATTTTGCCTTTGAGCAACTAACCTTCTCCACAGAGAGCAGCATTTTGCCTTTGAGCAACTAACCTTCTCCACAGAGAGCAGCATTTTGCCTTTGAGCAACTAACCTTCTCCACAGAGAGCAGCATTTTGCCTTTGAGCAACTAACCTTCTCCACAGAGAGCAGCATTTTGCCTTTGAGCAACTAACCTTCTCCACAGAGAGCAGCATTTTGCCTTTGAGCAACTAACCTTCTCCACAGAGAGCAGCATTTTGCCTTTGAGCAACTAACCTTCTCCACAGAGAGCAGCATTTTGCCTTTGAGCAACTAACCTTCTCCACAGAGAGCAGCATTTTGCCTTTCAGCAACTAACCTTCTCCACAGAGAGCAGCATTTTGCCTTTGAGCAACTAACCTTCTCCACAGAGAGCAACATTTTGCCTTTGAGCAACTAACCTTCTCCACAGAGAGCAGCATTTTGCCTTTGAGCAACTAACCTTCTCCACAGAGAGCAGCATTTTGCCTTTGAGCAACTAACCTTCTCCACAGAGAGCAGCATTTTGCCTTTGAGCAACTAACCTTCTCCACAGAGAGCAGCATTTTGCCTTTGAGCAACTAACCTTCTCCACAGAGAGCAGCATTTTGCCTTTGAGCAACTAACCTTCTCCACAGAGAGCAGCATTTTGCCTTTGAGCAACTAACCTTCTCCACAGAGAGCAGCATTTTGCCTTTGAGCAACTAACCTTCTCCACAGAGAGCAGCATTTTGCCTTTGAGCAACTAACCTTCTCCACAGAGAGCAGCATTTTGCCTTTGAGCAACTAACCTTCTCCACAGAAAGCAGCATTTTGCCTTTGAGCAACTAACCTTCTCCACAGAGAGCAGCATTTTGCCTTTGAGCAACTAACCTTCTCCACAGAGAGCAGCATTTTGCCTTTGAGCAACTAACCTTCTCAACATCTGTGCCAGTAAACTGTAGCCCAGCCTCAGCAATGTTGGGTTTTTTAACTCCTCAGCCGTAGTTAGAGCTCGTAAAACAGATTCTATACCTGCAGATTGTAATTCATATGACAATTTGTATATTTCACTTAGGTAGATGTCTTAAAAATTATCAATTTAAACATAATTAGCCTATTGAACTCCCTTGTCATTTAGTCATATATGTGGGAGTTAATTATTAATGCAACAGTGATATTATGTGACAGCTATCTATGTGATTGTGACAGTTATCTAAGTGTGACAGTTATCTTTGTGACAGCTATGACAGGTGTCTATGTGCTAGTTGTCTATGTGACAGTTATCTGTGTGATAATTATCTCTTTGGCAATTGTCTATGTGACAGTTTTATGTGGCAATTATCTATGTGAGAGTTGTTTATGTGACAGCTGTCTATGTGGCAGTTGTCTATGTGACATTTGTTTATGTGACAATTATCTATGTGACAGATGAAATTTATCTATGTGACAATTATCTATGTGGTACCTTTCTATGTGACAGTTATGTATGTGACAGTTGACTTTGTGACAGTTGTCCTTGTGCCAGTTATCTGTGTGACAGTTATGCATGTGACAGTTGAATATGTGACAGTTATCTATGTGACAGTTGTCTATGTGACAGTTATGTATGTGTGCCAGTTATCTGTGTGACAGTTATGCATGTGACAGTTGAATTTGTGACAGCTATGCATGTAACAGTTATCTATGTGACAGTTGTCTATGTGAGAATTGTCTATGTGACAGTTGTCTTTGTGACCATTATCTATGTGTGACAGTTATCTATGTGACAGTTGTCTATGTGGGAGTTGTCTGTGTTACAGTTATATATGTCACATCTATGTGATGGTTGTAAATGTGGCAGTTATCTATGTGACAGTTATCTATGTGACAGTTGTCTATGTGACAGTTATCTATGTGACAGCTGTCTGTGTTACAGTTATATATGTGACATCTGTGTGACAGTTGTCTATGTGGCAGTTGTCTATGTGAGTCATCTTTGTGACAGTTGTCTATGTGACAGTTATCTATGTGACAGCTGTCTGTGTTACAGTTATATATGTGACATCTGTGTGACAGTTGTCTATGTGGCAGTTGTCTTTGTGACCATTATCTATGTGAGAGTTGCCTATGTGGCAGTTGTCTATGTGACCTTTATCTATGTGACAGTTGTCTATGTGAGAATTGTCTATGTGACAGTTGTCTATGTGGCAGTTATCTATGTGACAGTTGTCTATGTGGGAGTTGTCTGCCTACAGTTATATATGTCACATCTATGTGACAGTTGTCTTTGTGACAGTTATCTATGTGGGAGCTGTCTGTGTTACAGTTATATATGTGACATCTGTGTGACAGTTGTCTTTGTGACAGTTATCTATGTGGGAGCTGTCTGTGTTACAGTTATATATGTGACATCTGTGTGACAGTTGTCTATGTGGCAGTTGTCTATGTGAGTCATCTTTGTGACAGTTGTCCATGTGGCAGTTGTCTATGTGACAGTTGACTATGTGACAGTTGTCCATGTGACAGTTATCTATGTGGTACCTTTCTGTGACAGTTATGTATGTGACAGTTGTCTATGTGACAGTTGACTATGTGACAGTTGTCCATGTGACAGTTATCTATGTGTCAGTTGTCTATGTGACAATTATCTATGTGACAGTTGAATATGTGACAATTATCTATGTGGTACCTTTCTGTGACAGTTATGTATGTGACAGTTGTCTATGTGACATTTATCTATGTGTGCCAGTAATCTGTGACAGTTATGCAGTGTTTTTTTTATGAGTTTTGTGAATGCAGCCTGTGCCTGTGCCATTGTGAAAAATAGCAGCATTTTTCTATAAATTGTGAAATATTATAACAAAAGAAAAAGAAACTTTTTTCTCTTTTAATTTCACAGTTTAATATCCCTTGGTTTTAAGTTTTGTTTTTGGTAAATACAGACTAGTTTTAACACCAGCTTATATTAAGACTAGTATCCTTTTTTTTTGTGTTCTTTTGGATATAATTGTGAAAAAAGTATACTTTTTGGCATTGAGAATGGGGCCGAATAACGGCCCCAAATTAGGCATAAAAAAACACTGTTATGTATGTGACAGTTGACTATGTGACAGTTGTCTATGTGACAGTTGTCTGTGTGACAGCTGACTATGTGACAGTTGTCTATGTGTCATTATCTATGTGTGCCAGTTGTCTATGTGACAGTTGTCTATGTGTCATTATCTATGTGTGCCAGTTGTCTATGTGACAGTTGTCTATGTGCCAGTTATCTATGTGACAGTTGTCTATGTGACAGTTGACTATGTGACAGTTTTCTATGTGTCATTATCTATGTGTGCCAGTTGTCTATGTGACAGTTGTCTATGTGACAGTTATCTATGTGCCAGTTATCTATGTGACAGTTATGTATGTGACAGTTGAATATGTGACAGTTATCTATGTGGGAGTTGTCTGTATTACAGTTATATATGTCACATCTATGTGATGTTTGTATATGTGGAAGTTATCTATGTGACAGTTGTCTATGTGACAGTTGTCTGTGACCATTATCTATGTGAGAGTTGTATATGTGACAGTTGTCTATGTGACAGTTATCTATGTGAGAATTATCTATGTGACAGTTGTCTATGTGACAGTTGTCTAAGTGACAGTTGTCTATGTGACAGTTGTCTGTGACCATTATCTATGTGAGAGTTGTCTGTGACCATTATCTGTGTGACAGTTGTCTGTGACAATTATCTATGTGACAGTTGTCTGTGACAATTATCTATGTGACAGTTGTCTGTGACCATTATCTATGTGAGAGTTGTCTGTGACCATTATCTGTGTGACAGTTGTCTGTGACCATTATCTGTGTGACAGTTGTCTGTGACAATTATCTATGTGACAGTTGTCTGTGACCATTATCTATGTGAGAGTTGTCTGTGACCATTATCTGTGTGACAGTTGTCTGTGACCATTATCTGTGTGACAGTTGTCTGTGACAATTATCTATGTGACAGTTGTCTGTGACAATTATCTATGTGACAGTTGTCTGTGACCATTATCTGTGTGACAGTTGTCTGTGACCATTATCTGTGTGACAGTTGTCTGTGACAATTATCTATGTGACAGTTGTCTATGTGACAGTTGTCTGTGTGACAGTTGTCTGTGACCATTATCTGTGTGACAGTTGTCTGTGACAATTATCTATGTGACAGTTGTCTATGTGACAGTTGTCTATGTGACAGTTGTCTGTGTGACAGTTGTCTGTGACCATTATCTGTGTGACAGTTGTCTATGACCATTATCTATGTGACAGTTGTCTATGTGACAGTTGTCTATGTGACAATTATCTATGTGACAGTTGTCTGTGACCATTATCTGTGTGACAGTTGTCTGTGACAATTATCTATGTGACAGTTGTCTATGTGACAGTTGTCTATGTGACAGTTGTCTGTGTGACAGTTGTCTGTGACCATTATCTGTGTGACAGTTGTCTATGACCATTATCTGTGTGACAGTTGTCTGTGACAATTATCTATGTGACAGTTGTCTATGTGACAGTTGTCTATGTGACAGTTGTCTGTGTGACAGTTGTCTGTGTGACAGTTGTCTGTGACAATTATCTATGTGACAGTTGTCTATGTGGCAGTTGTCTATGTGACAGTTGTCTGTGTGACAGTTGTCCATGTGGCAGATGTCTATGTGAGAGTTAACTACGTGACAGTTGTCTGTGTGACAGTTGTCTGTGACAATTATCTATGTGACAGTTGTCTATGTGGCAGTTGTCTGTGACCATTATCTATGTGAGAGTCTATGTGAAAGTTGTGTATGTGGCAGTTATCTATGTGAGTTATCTTTGTGACAGTTGTCCATGTGGCAGATGTCTATGTGAGAGTTAGCTATGTGACAGATGTCCGTGTGACAGATGTCCATGTGGCAGATGTCTATGTGAGAGTTAGCTATGTGACAGATGTCTAGGTGACCACTATCTGTCACAGTAGTCTATGTGACAGGTATTTATTTGACAGCTATCGATGTGATAGTTCTAAATGAGAAATCTGTGTGACAATTGTCTATGTGACAGTTATCTTTGTAACAGTTGTCTATGTGACAGTTTTATATGTGCCAGTTGTATATGTGACAGTTGTCTGTGTGACAGTTGTCTATGTGACAGTTGTCTGTGTGACATGTCTATGTGACTGTTGTCTATGTGACATGTGTCTATGTGAGCTATGCGACAGTTATCAATGTGACAGTTGTCTGTGACAGTTATCTATGTGACAGTTATCTATGTGACAGTTATCTATGTGACATGTATCTATGTGAAAGTTATCTATGTGACAGCTGTCCATGTGACAGTTATCTATTTGACAGGTTGGCAAACACATCACTGGAGAACACAACTGTATAGAAAAACTTTCAGTTAGAATCAAAAGGTTTTAGGATAAATATTATTATTAGATATTACATGTAAGTTTTGTTGTAGATTATTTACCATAGACAGCATGGCATCTCTTATAAAACTGATCCACACTGGCCAGTTGGTGAAGCACTTTCAAAACACATCTGTAACATATAACATATACAAGCTTCACACAGACTGATATATATGGACAATGATGGAAGCCTGTAATATAGCTGGTGAGAAGTCATATATTTCTTCAAGACATTTGAGTACTTGTCAAATTTATTAAGAAATAAAGCATTTAAATTATGTTTTAATCTTATTTTAACAAATGAAATACTCTAGGAATCTAGAATTTTACTTGCATACTTTTAACTAAAACAGTTTTGATTTATTAATTGAACAAGAGCAGACACAGATTTGAAAGAATTGTCACCAATAAGTGAAAAATGTCCCCAAAGACCTTTGACCTTCAAGTGTGACCTTGACCTGTGAGGTAAGGACCTGATTCTTGTGCAAGACATACCTTCTCATTGTGATTATTATTTTTCTGAAGTTTCATGAAATTCATTCAATATTTTTGAAGTTATGGCCGAGACATGATTGTTTTGAATCGACAAACGAACGAACGTACTGCGGGGGCAAAAAAAAATTGAAACTTGAACAATAACAGAAAATTGTGTGCAGTGCAGTCTGATACTCTTAACTGATCAGCAATAATCAACACAAACATTGAAGCAAACATAATTTCAAACATTTAAGAACAAAACAACCTAATAACTGTTGCATGCCAGCTTACTCCATTTGTACTGTATTTTGTGTATGCAAGGCTTCAAACAGAAATTCTAAACAAAAATAAAGTGGGATAATTTATAGTTAAAATGATGGTTTTATGTCTATCTGCCAGTATTTAGAAATGACTCACAGCAGTCTTGAAGTATTTATTAAGCATTTAAGTAACACCTTGATTTATTAATCTAGAATCATTTCGACTTAAAACCTGCATGCATATATAAATGAAATAAAAGGCAACGAAATTTTAGAGATCCAAGTTTTCTTCAGTATACTACATAAGGTTAAAGGGACACATGGCAATCTTGAAAACTAGCGGCGTCCCGTTAGTTTTTCTACATAATTTGCATTTGTTCACTCATTAATGTTAATTATAAGGATTGTATTAAACCATTTGTTTTTGCATATAATTATTTTTTAATATTATTGCACCAATAAAATATCATAATAAGACTAAATATTGAATACTTAAAATTTGATTTATTTAAATGTAACCAGGCTAAAAGTAAAAATTATACTGGATATATAAATCGAGACACCAATTTCAAATACTTCAAGATTGCCATGTGTCCCTTTAAAATATACTGTTGCTGCAATATATATAACATTTTATAATAAGCAAAAATATAATTTGCTTTAAACTCTTTGATTAAAGTATTCATTATTCATGATTTGCAAGTTTTGTAGAAAATCTTAAAATATATATGGCAAAAATACTGGAAATAAAATCACAATACTCATTTACGCCTTGTAGCTCACCTGCAATGTCGGAATCCAAGATGGCTGCCCCATATTGTTTGGACTCCTGTTTCCCTAGCAACTGGGCCAGGATCTGACCGACTCCAATCTGCAACACGTCCTTCTTGCTGAGCAGCAGTTTCTTGATGGAGGTGAGCACCGACGTACCATCTTTATTGAGGGACATCAGTGCTGTACAACCTTCGTCATCAATCAACAGCTTCTTCAAAAGGCCTAAAACACAGTTGAATTGCGGTGTTAAGGCACATATAACCAAAAGGTTATATGTCGCCAACAGGAATGAACATTCCAGGCTCACACTCCATTTACATCTAGATAAAAAATATGCAGAAGGGACCTAGAACAGTCCCACCTGCAGATCTCGAACCTCTTTGTTGCTGCAAATATTATTGTAAACACTCCATTTTTCGCTGGAGCCACGATCATTGTTTTCTGCCACTACTCAAGTAGCACCTGAAACAATACAGGGATGATGAAGAATTGAACTGAATTGGGGTTTTAAGGCGCACCAACACATGAAAGGTTATATGGCGTCTAACAGGAATGAACCAGGCTCATCCTCCATTTACATCGAGATAAAATATGGAGAATGGACCTAGAACCTTCTCACCTGCAGAACTGCAGAGTTGCTGCAAATTCTATTGTAGACACTCCATTTACACTGGAGCCACGTTTATTTTTTTTCTGCCACTGCTCTAGTGATTTGAGCGAGATGGCACCTGAAGCAAGGATGATGAAGAAAACCATTAATGAACATGGCAAAAATTATAAAATGAGCATGAATTTGGGGAGAATTTACCGCCCTGCCTGGATAAGCAGTGACCTTAGTCTTGTCCGGTAATCACATGGTCGAAACACAGACAATATATATCTTAAAAGAATGTTATTAGGTGTTTTCAATAAAACATCATTTGTTCATTGTTTTTAATAAGAATTAATACAGCAATACAGTGTAACATTTTCATATATTTTGTCATGCTTGCATGTTTAGAAATATAAAGTGTTCTAATATCTTAACGGGACACACGGCAATCTTGATGTTTTAAAAACTTACGGTGTCCTGTTAGTTTTTCTACATAATGAACTTTCATTTCATTTGTTTAATCATTAATATTAATTACAAAAATTGTATAAAGTAAATTGTTTTTACATATTGACTGCTGATTCTACTGCACCAATAATATATTGAAACCTGTGGTAGAATATTATGAAAATATGAAAACTCGAAATTGTATTTAATTATACATGTTATATGGAAGCCAGTGTCTATTCTAGAAATCGAAAAGTAGGGGGGATTTTCAAATGTTTTTTTTTAAAAAAGCAGGGGGGAATATGTGAAAACACATGAACTGACAGATACCTTTTAAATTTTCGTACATGTGACTGTTAACAGCAATTTTACAAATTTTAAAACAAACGAAAATAATGTCTGCAACCGCAAGGCGAAACAAGCATGTCCTAAATTTATTTTCGTCTAAATTATTCCGTACAATCTGAAATCGAGTGACGTCAGCACGCCATGTGCTACCTAGCGCCACCTAACCCTGGAATACACAAATAACAGTAACTCCGCTACAACTTACATGCTTAGTCTATGTCATCTGCAACGCTTGCTTGTTGTCAAGACAAACGCTTGTATTTACAATCAAGCGTTCAAGATGATCAAGACAGCTCTGATAAACAATAATCAGAATTTGTCTCCATTTAGTTCAAATTTACGGATTACGATGTCGCATGCATATTTGTCACAAATTAAATTGTTTTTTCTATGTTTGTATGCGCGATCAGCGAGCATTAGGCTATAAAAAAAAAACGCGATTTCATAGAAAATGGCACGAATCGCGAGATCACGCGTCCTAGAATAGACACTGGAAGCAGGTTTAAAATCAAACTGATGCTGGATTAATAAATCGAAATGCTAATGTTAATGCTTGATAAACACTTCAAGTTTGCTGTGTGCCCCTTTAATATAGCAACTAAGATTGCAGGTGTTCCCTTCTAGAGCTTAGCACAGAACTTGGGAGATAAAAGTGGCAGAAATATTGGCATAAACATTGAAAAAAATACATAGGCAGAAAACATTGGATGAAAACTTGACAGTAAACTTGGCAGATGTTGAAAATAACTTTAATGCAATGCTTCAACAATGTAGATAAGATGCAGTTATGGCAATTGTTACCCAATCCATTAATCTGCACTGACAATGTCTGAGCAGCAGCCAGCATACTCAGTGTACCACAATGCACCTGATGTAGAAAGCGTGGCGACACGAGACTGTTGTAGCTAGGATCACACACCAGGATGAAGATGTATGCTATTGCAGACTGGATTGTCTCCCCTGCGTTACACAGATCCAGGCTTAGCGCGTGTAAGAGCTCCACTGTGGATACAAATATAAACAATCAGAGCTTCAGATAACAATTTTTTGTGGTATTTCAGCATTAAATATTATACAATTATGGACTTTTCAGCTGTTATACATGATGTGATATGCACCAAAAAAATCATTATTGACCGAGGCGATAGCCGAGGTCAATAATGATTTTTTGGTACATATCAACATCATGTATAACAGCTGAAAAGTCCATAACTGTTTTATTATATAACCCTCAATTTACAATTATATAAAACAGGTCAATATCAAAAAAACAATTATATAAAACAGGTCAATATCAAAAAAACAGGTCAATATCAAAAAAAAAGGTCAATATCGCTAGATATTTTTTCTAAAAAATTACTTTTTAGCCAATGAAAACGCGTCTATTTATAGGTTATATAATAATAGGAAATAAGCACTGAAAAAAATAAATGAGTAGTAAAATCAGTATTGACAATTCTAGTAAATATCAGCAAGAAATCCACGGATTCACATGTCTCGCCTGATGAATTGAATTGAATGCTAATCAACACAGTATATAGGTTATTTAGAGCCGCCCCAGAGAGAGGGGAAGGATACATAGGAATCCGGGAACCGTGCCCTACTCTTATTATCGAATAGATTCCTATGGTTCTTTAACATGCTCGGAGGATCTCCGATACACGGGAGCGCCCGGTTTACGTCCCCATCCGACGGACGAGGCTAAGGGAAAGTGTCTTGCCCAAGAACACAACGACGAAACTCAGTGGCACCACGGAGGATTGAACCCGGCGCCTCCTGTTACAAATCCGCCGCACTATTGACTGCGCCACGCCAGCCCTCGTCTCGCCTAATGAGGGCGGGACTTAGAACTAAAAGATAAATGTTGCTTAAATGAAAATTTGTAAACATTTTAAAAACTAAAACCAATGGAGTTAACATTTTGCTGATATATAGCATTTAAGTGCACTGTTTTAAAACAAATGCTATTCTACAAAAAAATAAAATCATCAGCCCAAAACAGTAGGTCAAGGTCATAGATGAAATCCATGCGTCCAAATAAATGCACTACCCAAGACACAACTATGTCAAAATGGAATGTTTTGTCTTCCAAAGATTAAGCTAGAAACTAGGTTTAAAGCAGCTAGTACATAATGATAGTTACGTGTTGTTCCGATTAATCCATTTGATCGATCATCGATCAGTTATGCCTTTGATCTGATTAATCGATTAAAAAAAATTTTGATTGACTTTACTAGGTTGTTGAAAATTATGCCTTATTTCAGTCTCTTGTACTAAAATATACAAGCAAATAAAATGAGTTATAATTTTGCAACAAGTAATCATTTAAAATATATGTTGGTCAGTTTCATTCAGTTCCTTTATTACCAAAACATACTTGAAATGTGATTCTTTTCTTCATTATAGTCTGAAAAAGGCTTACACTTGTCTTTTATAGCAGCCATGTTTAATCGATTAATGATCGATCATCGGTCGGTTAAATATTCTGTTGATCGATCATGAATTTTCAGCCGATTCCCAACACTAATTATAGTTCATGAGAAAGTGACGTAAACGTAACAATTAAAGTTATCTGCCCTTTCCTTGGAGGGTGAAGTCACATGCACATTTGCTTTTTGACACGTTGCAATGTACTACCCAAGATACAACTATAAGCACAGTTTGAAAGGTCTAATGCATAAAGATTGTGAGAAAGTGACCTAAACGCAAAAGTTGAGCGTAAAAATTATTAAATTATCTGCCCTTTGTATAGAGTCAAGGCCACATCCATATTAACTTTGTCATGCTGCAATGTACCACTCAAGATACAAATTTACTGAAATGTCTAGTAAATACATGAAGTTTGTGAGAAATTGACCTAAACACAAAAGTTGAACGTAAAAATTATTACGTTATCTGCCATTTGCTGGGACGGTCAAGGTCGCTTCCATATTGGCTCTGTCACGTTGCGATTTACAACCCAAGATACAACTATAAGCAAAGATTGAAAGGTCTAGTGTCTACAGTTAGTGAGAAAGTGACCTAAACGCAAAACTTGAATGTTGTCGCCGCCACCGCCACTGGAAAAGCAACACCTGTCTCTTTTTTACTCCGAAAAGACAACAAAAATGGCATATTTGTCAGTAAATGGCAACATAACTATAACTTTTACCATACACTTTAAAAAATTCAAAATCAGCATTGCAGATTCATTTAGGGGATAAAATACACTTTGATATTAAAGTTTATCTGGTGCTCTGCACAGTGAAGAGGTCAAATTACTGAAACAGGATTTTCTTTCAAATCCTTACAAGTAACAACATAAACATGAGCATTATTGTTTTTCTAAATTTTTATTCTAAAGAGACAGCAGCATTGTCTAGTGGTAGTATACATCCCCCTGGCATGTGGGAGATCATGGGTTCAATATTCCCTGGCAAGGTCATATCAAAGACTTCAAAAAAGTGGTACCCTCAGTAGCTCCATTGCTTGACTTTCTGCATATAAAGGGTAGTTAGGCCAAAAAAAAAAATAGGTGTGTTTCCTATTGCATGCTCTAAAAAAAATAGGGTAGGTCGGTAGGCATTTTATTTTTATTTATTTTTATTTATTTTTTTTGGAGCAAGATATTGTGAGATTCTACAAATATTTATCTCAAAAAAACCATACAAGTTGATGATACAACTGAAAGTTTCTCTGTGATGTCAGTTTACCTCGATATATTGTGATAAATCATTGTTCAGAACAATTTCTTCATTTTTTTTTTCATAAAAAGTTTTAGAGTCGGCCCCATAAAAATAGGGTCAGACAGGCCAACGGAAACACAGGTGTTTTTTTTTTTGGCCTTATGTAATTGGTCGGTCCTGTGTGAGTATAATGTGACTGGGTGAGGTATCATGTCTCGCTTTAAACAATCTATCAGTCGATATCACGATGGTGTCTTCTTGTATAGTGCTGTCCCACCATTGTGATATGACTGAAAGATAGATATGATTGAAAGAGTGTTAAAATATATACTGAAAAGGTGATCCATTGGAAGCAACAAACACAAACAAGAGAGAAAAGTAGCAGACTCGGTTTTATTGAGTCTGTTCACCAGAGGTAATTATAAGATGCATCTCTACTTTAAAGCAACACGGAATGAGCTTGATGATCCCAAAGGACCAGTAAATAACACTACTGATTTGTAGTTGGGGCGACTTTTTACGGCCGCCACACAGCACTAAAAAAATGCTAGTGTGAATGTCAATAAATGCTGAAAACGTGAACCCTAAAAAAGCCACATTCATACATTCAGTCTAAAATGTACACACACGTTTTTCTCTTTGTTGATGGTTCACACTGTTTTTAGGGGGTAAAAAAACTTTCTCTTTAACTCTTAATAGCTCCTGAAATTGCTCAAGAAACACAGTTACCAGAGCCAAACCAACACTTCTGCTCCTGTTAATAAAATTGTTTTGCTGTAATAACTTGATGCTGGCAGGTAACTAGCTAGGCAAAAATGATGAGTAGCAAAATGACATGTACCACAGAAGGTGTAAAATATCTAGGTGGAAAATAAATTGCCAATTAATTGATTTGGTGCATTTTCGGACCACCCTTGGGACATAATTATTTACAAAGACCAACGTGAGGAATCACCTTAACCTTTTAATCCCACACCCCTTTGATTTGAATTCAGTTTTCTTTTTCTTTTAAACTTCTTTTTTTTTTGACATTTTTCTTCTTTTTTTTTATAAAAAATGTACATTAACCTTGTTTTTTTTGCATACAGACTGCTACATGTATGCCTGGTTATGCCAAATAAAAGTATGTGTGTGGTTTCTGATACTTATACACCAATATTGCTACCTCAGTTTTAGAGTTAATAAATATGGACACCATTAAATACTGTTCATTTTGTTGCATGATATTGAAAATAACAACATACATTTGAATTTTATAACCACCTCTCCGCACTGCGGGTTTGACTCCCACTAGGAGCCAACTTATGTTGTGAGAAAGTGTCGATTCTTACGGATGGATGGAGGGAGGTATACAGTACTGGTTCTACACAGGAATAAGTAAGTTGTCTGCCTCCACCACTAAAAATCAACCGTCATATGTAGCCTAAAATAAGGTGAAAATGACGTAAAACGCCATTCAACCAACTAACCAACCAATAAATGTTATAGCCTGGTACCTGTCAGTTCTGGACTGTTACCATTATTGCATAATTGTATCTGATATACTAGACATGTTCCAGTATTACACTTCATACTTGATAGTCCTAACTACCATCACAGATTATATACACAGATTACAGATGATACTCTAGGCTACATCAGTTTTCCTTTCATCTTGTACATTCACATCAAACCTGGAGTTTACAGTTATTGTCTTATCTACACAACAAATCATCTTCAAGCAAAAACAGGACATAGAATTTTGTGTTCTGTAAATACAATTTGGCATCAGTGTACAATACCTGGAGTGTTCCTTGCCAGTTTAATATATACTTGGCAAAACAGCTATCTGTAAAAATGTGTATTTATGACGACTGATATCTTCAGCATGATTACCAATATAGGGAATCTGGCTAGCAATGTCTTGGTAAAAAACAAATAGGTTTCAGCAGATGTGAAAGTTAGTTTCTTCTACTGTAAAAGTGCATCGAATGTTCGATAATATGCACTTCATAATGTGAACAGTCTAACGACCATACCAATATATTTGTGTTTTTATTTTATGTTTATTTTTAATTAAAATGTCTCCGAGATCGATGGCATAATTCCGATTTTACTTCTTTCAATACATGAATTTGATTGAAAAAAATTATTTGTTTAAGATGCACATAACTCTGAAATTACAGCTTGATAATTAAGGCAGGCCCTGAAACTGTACTACAGGACTTCAAAAATGACTCACTGAAAACAAACAAAGATTACACAATAGTTTAATATCTTATTTCAAAATCAGTTGCGAGTATAAATCATTTCATTTTCACGACAACAAATTAAAATCAAAATTTATAATGTGAAAAAATGGTTTTAAAAAGGCAATCAACAAGGAGTACTACGACATTAGTTTAAAAGTTGCAAGTTAGAAATAGGCAAAAAAAAAATAGGTGTGTTTCCTATTGCATGCTCTAAAAAAATAGGGTAGGTAGGATTCTTTCTTTTTTTTCTTGGAGCAAGATATTTTGAGATTCTACATGTATTTATCTCATAAACTCCATACAAGTTGATGATACAACTGAAAGTTTCTCTGTGATATCAGTTTACCTCGATATATTGTAATAAATCATTGTTCAGAACAAATATTTTTTATTATTATATTTATTTTTTTTTCTTAAAAAGTCTTAAAAATAGGGTCGGTCGGGCCACCGGAATCACTGATATTTTGTTTTTTGACCTTACTGAAACTACATACATGAGGCATTTTTTAAGTCCTCGAGTACAGTTTGAGGCTATGCTACTCATTCTGGTCAAGTTTGATGGGGATCTGTCAAGTTGGATGGGGATCTGTCAAGTTTGATGGGGATCTGTCAAGTTTGATGGGGATCTGTCAAGTTGGTTGGGGATCTGTCAAGGTTGATGGGGATCTGTCAAGCTGGATGGGGATCTGTCAAGTTGGATGGGGATCTGTCAAGTTGGATGGGGATCTGTCAAGTTGGATGGGGATCTGTCAAGCTGGATAGGGATCTGTCAAGTTTGATGGGGATCTGTCAAGTTTCAGGGGTATCTGTCAAGTTGGATGGGGATCTGTCAAGTTTCAGGGGGATCTGTCAAGTTGGATGGGGATCTGTCAAGTTGGAGGGGGATCTGTCAAGTTGGATGGGGATATGTCAAGTTTAATGGGGATCTGTCAAGTTTGATGGGGATCTGTCAAGTTTGATGGGGATCTGTCAAGCTGGATGGGGATCTGTCAAGCTGGATGGGGATCTGTCAAGTTGGATGGGGATCTGTCAAGTTTGATGGGGATCTGTCAAGTTTGATGGGGATCTGTCAAGCTGGATAGGGATCTGTCAAGTTGGATGGGGATCTGTCAAGTTGGATGGGGATCTGTCAAGCTGGATGGGGATCTGTCAGGTTGGATGGGGATCTGTCAGGTTTGATGGGGATCTGTCAAGTTTGATGGGGATCTGTCAAGCTGGATGGGGATCTGTCAAGTTGGATGGGGATCTGTCAAGTTTGATGGGGATCTGTCAGGTTTGATGGGGATCTGTCAAGTTTGATTGGGATCTGTCAAGTTGGATGGGGATCTGTCAAGCTGGATGGGGATCTGTCAAGTTGGATGGGGATCTGTCAAGTTGGATGGGGATCTGTCAGGTTTGATGGGGATCTGTCAAGTTTGATGCGGATCTGACAAAAAAAATGAAGCTGTAGTGACTGTAATACAACATATAGGATGTTTCAACAATTTAAAGGATGGTTAATGGATGCAGCAGTGCCATGACGAGTTTAAACAGTTACATGAACTATTCCGCGACTATGTAGTGATCAACATTCTAACCATGTCTGAAGAAGATCCAAAATAAATAAAGGAGGTAGAGTGTTCTCTGTTATAAGTCAATTGTCAATTTATTACAGTTATTATTCATTAGTTCAAGCAGCTGCCATTTCAAGTTTGATAAGCACGGATTTTAGAACATTTGCTGCGAGACTTTATATTGGTATATATATAGAACTGATAAAGTTTGATGGGAATCCTGAGAAAAAATCAACAAGCTATCCACAAAGCAAAATTTAGTATTTTTAATACATAGCATTTTAGAGGCTGAAACCCCGCCCCACCTTTTGATACGCAGTATTCAGGGCGTTTTAGGCGGTATTCAGTATGCACGAGCCTGGTACGAAGTACTCGCACAACACACCATTTAGTATTTAGTACTCATAAAATGTATTTTTAAAACCAAATATTATCAACTAAATGCACAAAAAAATCATAAAATGTAAATAAAGGTCTAATTTTGATAATCGGGCCTTGATACCGGCTCTTAGGTGTTTTAGGTCATCATTCAAATTAGATTTATTGCCCTTTGTAATTTTATACTTAGAATTTTTGTCCGGAGCTAAATAGTATTCAGTACTTGGTCTCTAAAATAAGGAGTATTCAGTACTCGGGGGGAGGGGGGTTACATCATTTTACAATAATCAATAATTCCTCGGACATAACTCCACAGAATAGTCAGATCTGGCTAATTTTAGAACTCATCCAAGACTTTATAGATAGAAATATTTTGACAAAGTTGTTAAAATCTGATACATAACTGTAAGTTATAGCATATTACAATATTTCAAGGGCCGTAACTCAGCCCTGTATGGACTGGTCAACCTGGTTTTCAAACTCATCTCATCTGAGACTTGATGGATACTAAAATTCCGACCAAGTTAAGTCAAAATCAAATAATATTTGATGCGTTTCTGAGGTAACAAACAAAAGTTTATAGACCAACTGCCATCGCCATTATCATAATTTGTCCCATTTTTCATGCGAGCATTTAAAAATAATTACTGACTGCTATCTCTTGATATTTTAAATTCTTCAATAAAATCTTTCGGCAGTTTTACTGAGGACAAAAATTATTGAGATAAATGTAATGTGCAATCACTTATTTACCATCATTTTTACAGAAGTTTTGTCGAGTATACATGCAGTTGTAGAAGATGTTGGATGTTTGGGGGTGCTTATCAAGATCACTGAGAATGTTTGGCTGGTTGCCAAGGCAACCTGGTTATCCAAGAGTTCAATGTCTTGTAATGACAGACATGATCGAACAATCGACCTTGAGCAATGACCTCTAGTAAGTTATGTTGTGAACCAAACAGCTAATGCACCAGTAGACAATATCTCAATAGTAACAATCAATAAATCAACAAAAAATCACCTGCCGCCAAAGGTACAAGTCGGCATCTAATAAGATTATACATTAAAGTATTGTCTACTGGTGCGTTAGTTGTTTGGTTCAATATATATGCTACATAAGACATGAGTATAGGGCCGAGATATTTAGTGAGACGTACAGCTGTTAGCGAGGAATGGAACTGTTATGATTTCCCATATTATTACTCCCATACTATTACTCCCGTACTTTTACTCCCGTGCTTTTACTCCCGTACTATTACTCCCATACTATTATTCCCGTACTTTTACTCCCATACTATTACTCCCGTACTTTTACTCCCGTACCATTACTCCCGTACTATTACTCCCATACTATTACTCCCATACTATTACTCCCGTACTTTTACTCCCATACTATTACTCCCGTACTGGTACTACTGGTACTACCGTACTGGTACTCCCATACTTTTACTCCCGTACTATTACTCCCATACTATTACTCCCATACTCCTGTACTATTACTCCCATACTCCCGTACTATTACTCCCGTACTTTACTCCCGTACAATTACTCCCATACAATTACTCCCGTACTATTACTCCCATACCCCGTACTATTATTCCCATACTATTACTCCCGTACTTTACTCCCGTACAATTACTCCCATACAATTACTCCCGTACAATTACTCCTGTACTATTACTCCCATACTCCTGTACTATTACTCCCATACTCCCGTACTTTTACTCCCATACTATTACTCCCGTACTATTACTCCTGTACTATTACTCCCATACTATTACTCCCGTACTATTACTCCTGTACTATTACTCCCATACTCCCGTACTATTACTCCCGTACTCCGTACTATTACTCCCATACTATTACTCCCATACTTTTACTTTTGCTAATATTGTATGCATAATGTATCAAATAATTTAAATGAAACAAGCTTTTCAAGAATAAACATTCCAATTACAAATGCATGTGACCCTTACATGCACTTTTTATCCCCTGCTGTGAAAGTAAGGCAGGCAAACAGACTGTTACAGAACAATCAACCTTGAGTAATGACCTCTAGTAGTAAGTTATATATGATACATAAGACAAGAGTAACACCGGAAAAAGTCCAGACTCTATTGTGCCCATCGCGTCAGGTATACCTTGACGTGTTCGTTGGCGGACAGACTATAAACCTTAGAATTACACACACACACACAGTAACACCGGAATATTGTACGATATTTTCAACAACAAAAATCAGTTACCCACTATTATTGGACAGAAAAGAAAGAAACAGACTAACAGTATGACACCAGTCTCATCAAACAAATATTCCTACAGCTGAGGCAGGAATGGAATCACTATTTCCCATACTAATACTCTTGTTTATTGTATGCATTTATTAATACGTATATTTGAAATAATTAAAGTGAATCAAGTTTTTTAGTGCACAAGCATAGCACCAACAGTTATAAACTTTAATTAAATTAAATTTTTACGCCCCGCCATGACTGTGGAGCAGGCCCCGCCATGAAAGTGGAGCGGGATCATATTATGAGTGTTACCCTTGTCTGTTCGTCCCATCGTTCCTGTCCCGTCCCGTTTTTTCTTAAATTCATTTCTCGTACACCAAGTGATAGAGCTTCAAACATGTTTATACATCTCCATGACAACAGTACGTTTCTACCAAAAGTACTGAATTGAATTGGTGTTTTAATTGCACCAACACATGGAAGGTTATATGGCGCCTAATAGGAATGAACATGCCAGGCTCATCCTCCATGTACATCGAGATAAAATATGGAGAACAGGCCTAGAACCTTCTCACCCTGAACTGCAGAGTTGCTGCAAATTCTATTGTAGACACTCCATTTATGCTGGAGCCACGTTATAGTTTTTCTGCCACTGTTCTAGTGATATGAGCGAGATGGCACCTGAAACAATGCAGAGGTCATGATGAAGACCTTTAATGAGCATGAACAAAAAATTATAAAATGAACATGAATTTGGGGCGGTTCTACCCCTCTGCCTTCCCCTCCAACGGGATCTGCAGTGGCCCTATTCTTTGCCCCGTAACCAAATGGGGCCCCCGGAACCACACGGGGCTCTACCAAAAGTAGGTCAATATGAATGACCTTCACCAAGTATAATTGCTGGGGGAGGAATGAAAATGTTATTTTGTTCTGATACTATTACTTTAATTTCTTGCATATTTTATTACTTTTATGTAAATATGAAATAATTAAATTGAATTGAGTTTTTAGTGCTCTAGCCCACAAAGCTATATAGCACCAACAGGAATAAACATTCCACATTCACCTTCAATTTAAGTTCACTTTTAACAATACTTTGTAAAATAAATTACTAAAATATTTTTTTAAAACAGTTTCTGTGACAAGGTTGTTGTCAAGGTTAACGAGAGAAACAAACAGGTTTATCACGGTGAGCAGAACACGTTCTTTTCAATAATGCTTACTTCTTCCATGCAATCAAACAGCACGGTTTAATAGTAAGCTAATTACGCTGTTGATTAGTTTGGATAACTTTCACATTTTAACTTGTGGTTCTCATGCATGTAAGCATGCTCCGAATGCAATAAAATCATTTTATTTCTTGGCAATCACACGAACAACTTGGGATGTTAATCGTGAAACTAAGATATTGTAATCTAGAGCTCACAGTAGTTATGAGAATATGTTGAGTAACAGAAGCATCATTAATATACATGAACGCAATGTTTGCAGATAAGGTGAAATAGGTCAGGAAAAGAACAGTATATGTAGTGCTCAGGGGTATGTGAAAAGTATAGATTATCCCAAAACATAGTCACTTGATCTTATACAAATATTCTGGATTGAAGCCAAACGCCTAAACCATGGCACCTACTAGCGAGGCATTATTGGTAAGCACTACTGAAGAATGTAAAATCATGGAACGATTTCATTAGTTTAGAATTATTTCTACGAAGTTAAGTTTGAGGTTTAACATTTTTCTAAGGGACATAAAATTATGTGCCTTTAAAGGCCGGGTCTCAAAATCTTCAATAACCGTATGGTAGGCCATTAAGCAAATTAGGCGCAGTAGGAGTGGCTTATCAACTGGTCAGTTTGTGCTGTTTGTAAACATAAACACATGCGGTATGGTAGAGCAATAAACTTCAGTGTGGTGAATTATGTAAACCAGAGATAAAGATGAAGAGATAATCATTCTAGGCAATTATCTATTACCCATCAATAAGTGGAATTATAAACTTGGGAGTGTGTCCCTATTTAACTCTAGTAAAACAAATAATCACAACTTTTTTTCCACAAATAACTCAAATTTTATAGATTTCTTTTGTATACATTTATAAAATGTTCAACAGGGTTTGTTCAGGCAATAAACTATTAAGTTTCAAAAGTATTTCTGGTATCTGTTTTAATTTTTGTTAATATATAAGCATTGTTTGCATTGTTGAGGAACAAAAAAATACTTGCAGTTTCAGAAGAGCAACTTGAGGCATTAATTTAAAGGGCAACCTCAATCTCAAATACATAATTTATGTAGCACCTGTGGGTTAAAAACAGAAAAATAGGGCACCTGGAATGACAAATTTATGCTTCCGGAGTTATGTATGACATAGAAGGGATATATAATGCCGTGTGTTTTAGAAATTGTCAGGCAATGGTCCCCAAATTTACAAAGTGTTCCCAGCATGGGTCATTTATGGGAATAATTGAGTCAGGACACATGCACATGAGATTTTATAATCTCTGTACACATAATATTTATGAAAAAAATAATATAACTTTCATAATATCTAATGTCATGCCTCATGAAGTTACTTCATAAGATGTCAGTGTACTGTACATCTAAACACTGTAGTATTTGTAGTAGTATTGTATTCCCGGCCATATGTCAGCTGAAAGAAAATCTCCAGCATCTCAACTCTAGTTGGCTGGCAGACAGGTCATGACCTTTCATCAACTGTCAATCACCAGTGGTGGAAAATTTGAATTTTACAACAGTTTTCAAAAAAGATTTTTTGGATATAACACTCACAAATGTCACAGTGCTTTCAAATTCACAAGGAATATTCATCAAACATTCAAGAACATTCATGCCAAGTTTCAACAAAATGTGTGGGGTAGGTCTATTAAAATTTTGAAAAAAATCCCCACTGGTGCTTTGCTTGTAGACAGCTTAGAGTGCTCAGTGATAGTAGCCATTTTTCAGTGTGCCCAGCTTTTATATTGTGACCCCGGCCTTTAAGGTTTTTATTTTGTGAAGAAAAAAGGGTATCTGATTAAATGTCAAGGCCTCAGCGCCATAGCAGGATGGAAAGGTTAAGCTCAAGTGTTAAATGGGACACAGATGCCCCCATTGAAAACAATACGTGTAAAAAGACACACAAGATATTTTAATGTAAAATTCGACAAAAAAAGGGCCACAAGTCCGATAATACTAGGTCGATTTTGACGCCGAAACAATATGCACATTTTGACATCATAGGTAAGCATCCTGAGTAGACTATCCTGTAATGTTTTGAAGCAATCGGTTGAAAAGTGTGGGAGGAGATAGAGACACAAGGTATTTTGACGTCAAATATGACGAAAAAAGGGCCATAACTCTGGTAATACTGGGTTGATTTTGACGCCGAACCGATATGCACATCTTGACACCATAGGTAAGCATCCTGTAAAGTGTGGAAGCAATCGGTTGTAAAGTGTGGGAGGAGAAACTTTTCCGGACGGACATGGCTAACGCTATATGCCCCCTCACCATTTGGTGGTGGAGGCATAAAAATATGACTCAGAGTTATGGGCCTTTGTCAGATGTATTCATTGCATGATGACCCTCGACACACGCTTTCTCCTACCATCTGACAGGCTTAATTAGAATTATCACTGAAGGTAATGAAATTACCTTGCTTGTTTTATATAGCCGAAGACAATGGAGAAGATCAAGATTAATATTTAATATCTAAAACACATCAAACCTGGTTTATGAGACCACTCAGCTAGGGTAGTGTTGTTCCCATTATTCTATTTGCTTGATCATCGATCAGTTAAGCCTTTAGTTTGATGTATCCATTACAATTTTTCATGATCGACTTTTCATGATCGACGGTTGTTAAAAAATGTTATTTAATTATTTCATTCTCTTGTACTAAAATGTTAGAATTTTTCAACAAGTACCAATATTCACGTATGATATCTCTAGGGAGTACAAATAAATGCTTTGTTATCAGAACATACTTGAAATGTGTTTCTTTTCTTTATTATAGTCTGAAAGGGATCCGAAGATCTAGCTGGTTTTCGAACTTGTCCAAGATTTCATTGATATACCGCACTTTGCACAACTAGACATCATACTGACGCTTGCTGCCAAATTTTGTAGAAATCCAACAAGCCGTTTAGGAGGAGTAGCGCCGACAAGAAATTTAAAGTAAAAATGTCAAAGGGCCATAACTCCGTCATAAACCAGCGAACTGGAACAAAAGCGCAATATGCATAACTAGACATCTTACAGATGCTTCCTGCCAAGTTTAGTCGAAATCCAACAAGGCGTTTAGGAGGAGTAGCGCCGACAAGAAATTTAAAAGTAAAAATGTCAAGGGGTCGTAATTCCATCAAAAATCAAGGAACCGGAAAAAAATGCAATTACAACTAGAAATCAAAGCAATGCTTCCTGCTCAACACACAAAAGAAATTAAACCATTTAAAAAAAAAAAAAAAAAAAAAGAAAGAAAAAAAAAATAATAATCAAAAAACAGACAATCAATCAATAAATCAAAGAACATAAATCAATAAAAGAAAAAGAAAAAAAACATCTAAAAAACATATATTATATATCTTAAAGAAAAATTTAAACCAAAAAAATATAATAATAAAAAAAAAGGCAAAACATCTGGTAAAAATCAACAAAAGAAAAAAAATTATACAAAAACATACAATAATAAGAAAAAAGTCAAAACATCTGGTAAAGATCAATAAAATAAAAAAACATCTAAAAAAAAAAATTTTAAAAAAAAAAAAATTTGATAATAAAAAAAGGCAAAACATCTGGTAAAGATCAGATGCAAAATAAATTTCACTGATATTAACAATCCGTTAAAGTTTGGTTAAGATCGGATGAAAAATGAAGGCCCTTGGCCATTAGAGCTAACAATCATTGGCTCCAAAAAGTAGGTCAAGGTCATAAATGAAATCCATGCGTCCAAAGATGCACTACCCAAGACACAACTATGTCAAAATAGAATTTTTTGTCTTCCGAAGATTAAGCTATAAATTAGGTTTAAAACATCTAATGATAGTTCATGAGAAAGTGACGTAAATGTAACAATTAAAGTTATCTGCCCTTTGCTTGGATGGTGAAGGTCACATCCACATTTGCTTTGTCACTTTGCAATGTACCACTCAATATACAAATATAAGCAAAGTTTGAAAGGTCTTAGTGCAACCCCAGGGTCACCATTAGAACAAACTTGGTAAAGGATCATAATCTTATAGGAAATGCAAAATATTAAACCTCTGACTCTTGTAGTTTCAGAGAAGATTTTTTAAGTTTTTCCCTATACAAGTCTATGTAAAACTGTGACACCCAGGGCGGGGCCAAATGTGACCCCAGGGTCATCATTTGAACTAACTTGGTAAAGGACTATAATCTTATAGTAAATGCAAAATATTAAACCTCTGGCTCTTGCAGTTTCAGAGAAGATTTTTTTTTTTTTTCCTATAAAAGTCTATGTAAAACTGTGACCCCTGGGGCGGGGCCAAATTTGACACCAGGGTCACCATTTGAACAAACTTGGTAGAGGACCATAAGCTTATAGCAAATGCAAAATATTAAACATCTGGCTCAAGCAGTTTCAGAGAAGTAGATTTTTTAAGTTTTTCCCTATACAAGTCTATGTAAAACATGTGAGCCCTGGGGCGGGACCAAACGTAACCCCAGGGTCACCATTTGAACAAACTTGGTAAAGGACAATAATCTTATAGTAAATTCAAAATATTAAACCTCTGCTCTTGTAGTTTCAGAGAAGAAGATTTTTAAATTTATTACCTATGTAAGTCTATGTAAAACTGTGACCCCCGGGGCGGGGCCAAATTAGACCCCAAGGTCACTATTTGAACAAAATTAGTAGTGGACCTTAAGGTGATGCTACATGTAATACATGAAAGCTCTGTGCCTTGTGGTTTCAGAGAAGATTTGTTAATTTTTTTTCCTATATAAGTCTATGAAAAACATGCAAAATCTCAATATACAAACTTTGGACCCCCAGGGCAAGGTCATTTTTGACCCCGGGAACTTCATTTGAACAAAATTGATAGGCTATGCGTTGGCGATCATTTTAAAAGAAAAACTGTCGAAATCTGTCCAGCTGTTCTTGAGAAAAAAAATTTAAGGTTTCAACCATAAATGGTAATGGTGGCCATCTTGGATGTCGCACTGACCTAATTTTAATAAATCTAAAAAGCATTTACCTATGAATCATCCATGTGAAGTTTGGTCAAAATTGGCCGAGCGGTTTCTGAGGAGAAGTTGTTTGAAGCAAAAGTTAACGACGACGGACGATGGACGGACGACGGACGAAGAGTGATCCAAATAGATCTTGAGCCTTCGGCTCAGGTGATCTAAAAATGTGTTAAAGGACGCAACTCGATGTTACAGACGTGATTCCTATATATCCCCCAATTCACTTTGTGAAGTTGGGGTATAAATATTGCATTAATTTTTATCATAGTATAACGTACCATAATCCGTGAGCAGTTTGGGGGCAAGGGCAGGTAACTGGTACAGCATTTTACCCAGAAGTGTGTAGTGGGGCAGCAACTTCCTGTGGTCCATCAGTGTACGTACCTAGAAGCAACACCCAATAACAGTAAGGGTTTAGTCTATGTCAGACAGCAAGATTTTTAAAAGGTAAGTTTATTTAAATGTTACGACTCGTAAACACAAAAAGGTCATACTGCAGAAACTGGAATAAACATTCCAGATCCATTCTCTTACATCCAAAAAAAATATGCAGAATGAGCCATGAACTTTCTCACCTGCAGAACTTCAGATTTGCTGCAAGTAAAGTCAACAACATTATATTTAAGCTGGAGTTGTTTTCTGAAATCAAAGAGCCGCCAAGAGCTCACCAAAACAATTAACTTTGATCAAAAATGGGTCTGCATAGGGAACCTCTGTTAAAGGGACACATGGCAATCTTGGAATGTTTGAAATGGGTATCTCGATTTTCATAATAGAGATATTACATGTTTAAGTAACATTTTCATAGTAAATCGTATATTGTATTAGTCTACCTGATGTGAAATCTGCAGCAGCTGCAGCAGCTTGGTGGATGCAACTTCAAATTCAGCCAGAACAATCATTTTTACTTTTACCCTGGTTACATTTAAATAAATCAAGTTTTAAGTATTCACTATTTCGTCTTATTATTAAATAAGTATTGATGCAAATAATATCAAAAAATACTAATATGCAAAAACAAATCGCTTAATACTATTCTTATAATTAAGAATAATGATTGAACAAATGCAAGTTATGCAGAAAAACTAGCGGGACACCGTGAGTTTTAAAAAAAAAAATTGCCGTGTGTCCCTTTAAGCTCAATAACTAGTTTAAACAAAATGACTGCAAATATCTAAACAGTAGGACACATTAAAGATAGAAAAGTATGCCTATTTGTTTTGTTTTCTAAAAGAATTGTAAAAAATAAAGTTAATTATCAGATCTTCATGATTTAACCTTGATTAGTGACCGCAAGGGCAACTGAACACCCAGTTCCAGGGGCAAATGAACACCCAGTTCAGAATCACAGACACAAATAAACGGCTTTAACCAGCCAGAACAAAGCACAAAACTGGAGCGTGGAATTTAGAGTTACCAACTCATAATTCATTTTCATATATTCAATCATGGTTTTGTAGTGTAATTTGCCATTATTTGGCGGGTCTTTTTTTTAATTGAGCATTTATTGTTCTTTAAAGAGTTCACTCATGAAGACTGGCATTTGCCTTTTATCAGGTTGCACATTTAAATCTGTGCTATACCTTGTTTACAAGGAAATACATTAATCTATACCGTATTTACAAGGAAATTCACGTTGCACATCAATCTGTTTTATACCCTATTAATAAAAGGAAATTCATTTTGCACATCAATCTGTTCTAAACCTTATTTACAAGGAAATTCATTTTGCACATCAATCTGTTCTATACCTTATTTACAAGGAAATTCATTTTGCACATCAATCTGTTCTAAACCTTATTTACAAGGAAATTCATTTTGCACATCAATCTGTTCTATACTTATTTACAAGGAAATTCATTTTGCACATCAATCTGTTCTAAACCTTATTTACAAGGAAATTCATTTTGCACATCAATCTGTTTTATACCTTATTAATAAAAGGAAATTCATTTTGCACATCAATCTGTTCTAAACCTTATTTACAAGGAAATTCATTTTGCACATCAATCTGTTCTATACCTTATTTACAAGGAAATTCATTTTGAACATCAATCTGTTCTATACCTTATTTACAAGGAAATTTATTTTGCACATCAATCTATTTTATACCTCATTAAGACAAGGAAATTCATTTTGCACATCAATCTGTTCTATACTTTATTAATAAAAGGAAATTCATTTTGCACATCAATCTGTTCTATATCTTATTTACAAGGAAATTCATTTTGCACATCAATCTGTTCTATATCTTATTTACAAGGAAATTCATTTTGCACATCAATCTGTTCTATACCTTATTTACAAGGAAATTCATTTTGCACATCAATCTGTTTTATACCTTATTAATAAAAGGAAATTCATTTTGCACATCAATCTGTTCTAAACCTTATTTACAAGGAAATTCATTTTGCACATCAATCCGTTCTATACCTTATTTACAAGGAAATTCATTTTGAACATCAATTCATTTTCATATATTCAATCATGGTTTTGTAGTGTAATTTGCCATTATTTGGCGGGTCTTTTTTTTAATTGAGCATTTATTGTTCTTTAAAGAGTTCACTCATGAAGACTGGCATTTGCCTTTTATCAGGTTGCACATTTAAATCTGTGCTATACCTTGTTTACAAGGAAATACATTAATCTATACCGTATTTACAAGGAAATTCACGTTGCACATCAATCTGTTTTATACCCTATTAATAAAAGGAAATTCATTTTGCACATCAATCTGTTCTAAACCTTATTTACAAGGAAATTCATTTTGCACATCAATCTGTTCTATACCTTATTTACAAGGAAATTCATTTTGCACATCAATCTGTTCTAAACCTTATTTACAAGGAAATTCATTTTGCACATCAATCTGTTCTATACTTATTTACAAGGAAATTCATTTTGCACATCAATCTGTTCTAAACCTTATTTACAAGGAAATTCATTTTGCACATCAATCTGTTTTATACCTTATTAATAAAAGGAAATTCATTTTGCACATCAATCTGTTCTAAACCTTATTTACAAGGAAATTCATTTTGCACATCAATCTGTTCTATACCTTATTTACAAGGAAATTCATTTTGAACATCAATCTGTTCTATACCTTATTTACAAGGAAATTTATTTTGCACATCAATCTATTTTATACCTCATTAAGACAAGGAAATTCATTTTGCACATCAATCTGTTCTATACTTTATTAATAAAAGGAAATTCATTTTGCACATCAATCTGTTCTATATCTTATTTACAAGGAAATTCATTTTGCACATCAATCTGTTCTATATCTTATTTACAAGGAAATTCATTTTGCACATCAATCTGTTCTATACCTTATTTACAAGGAAATTCATTTTGCACATCAATCTGTTTTATACCTTATTAATAAAAGGAAATTCATTTTGCACATCAATCTGTTCTAAACCTTATTTACAAGGAAATTCATTTTGCACATCAATCCGTTCTATACCTTATTTACAAGGAAATTCATTTTGAACATCAATCTGTTCTATACCTTATTTACAAGGAAATTTATTTTGCACATCAATCTATTTTATACCTCATTAATACAAGGAAATTCATTTTGCACATCAATCTGTTCTATACTTTATTAATACAAAGAAATTCATTTTGCACATCAATCTGTTTTATACCTTATTAATAAAAGGAAATTCATTTTGCACATCAATCTGTTCTAAACCTTATTTACAAGGAAATTCATTTTGCACATCAATCTGTTCTAAACCTTATTTACAAGGAAATTCATTTTGCACATCAATCCGTTCTATACCTTATTTACAAGGAAATTCATTTTGAACATCAATCTGTTCTATACCTTATTTACAAGGAAATTTATTTTGCACATCAATCTATTTTATACCTCATTAATACAAGGAAATTCATTTTGCACATCAATCTGTTCTATACTTTATTAATACAAGGAAATTCATTTTGCACATCAATCTGTTCTATACCTTATTTACAAGGAAATTCATTTTGAACATCAATCTGTTCTATACCTTATTTACAAGGAAATTTATTTTGCACATCAATCTATTTTATACCTCATTAATACAAGGAAATTCATTTTGCACATCAATCTGTTCTATACTTTATTAATACAAAGAAATTCATTTTGCACATCAATCTGTTCTATACTTTATTATTACAAAGAAATTCATTTTGCACATCAATTTTATTTACAAGGAAATTCATTTTGCAAATCAATCTGTTCTATACTTTATTACTACAAAGCAATTCATTTTGCACATCAATCTGTTCTATAATTTATTAATACAAAGAAATTCATTTTGCACATCAATCTGTTCTATACTTTATTATTACAAAGAAATTCATTTTGCACATCAATTTTATTTACAAGGAAATTCATTTTGCACATCAATCTGTTCTATACTTTATTAATACAAAGAAATTCATTTTGCACATCAATCTGTTCTATACTTTATTATTACAAGGAAATTCATTTTGCACATCAATCTGTTCTATACTTTATTTACAAGGAAATTCATTTTGCACATCAATCTGTTCTATACTTTATTAATACAAAGAAATTCATTTTGCACATCAATCTGCTCTATACTTTATTATTACAAGGAAATTCATTTTGCACATCAATCTGTTCTATACTTTATTTACAAGGAAATTCATTTTGCATATCAATCTGTTCTATACTTTATTATTACAAGGAAATTCATTTTGCACATCAATCTGTTCTATACTTTATTATTACAAGGAAATTCATTTTGCACATCAATCTGTTCTATACTTTATTATTACAAGGAAATTCATTTTGCACATCAATCTGTTCTATACTTTATTATTACAGGGAAATTCATTTTGCACATCAATCTGTTCTATACTTTATTTACAAGGAAATTCATTTTGCACATCAATCTGGTCTATACTTTATTGTTACAAAGAAATTCATTTTGCACATCAATCTGTTCTATACTTTATTTACAATGAAATTCATTTTGCAATTCAATCTGTTCTATACTTTATTTACAAGGAAATTCATTTTGCACATCAATCTGTTCTATACTTTATTTACAAGGAAATTCATTTTGCACATCAATCTGTTCTATACTTTATTATTACAAAGAAATTCATTTTGCACATCAATCTGTTCTATACTTTATTATTACAAAGAAATTCATTTTGCACATCAATCTGTTCTATACTCTATTATTACAAGGAAATTCATTTTACATATCAATCTGTTAAAGAAATTCATTTTGCACATCAATTTTATTTACAAGGAAATTCATTTTGCACATCAATCTGTTCTATACTTTATTAAGATAAAGAAATTCATTTTGCACACCAATCGGTTCTATACTTTATTATTACAAAGAAATTCATTTTGCACATCAATTTTATTTACAAGGAAATTCATTTTGCACACCAATCGGTTCTATACTTTATTATTACAAGGAAATTCATTTTGCACACCAATCGGTTTTATACCTTATTAATACAAGGAAATTCATTTTGCACATCAATCTGTTTCATACCTTATAATTACAAGGAAATTCATTTTGCACATCAATCTGTTCTATACTTTATTTACAAGGAAATTCATTTTGCACATCAATCTGTTCTATACCTTATTTACAAGGAAATCCATGTTGCACATTATTCTGTGCTATCCTAGATTATATACCATTGCATAGATGTTCCACTCCATTCAAAATTTATGGTGAATTCAAAGTTTTAAAGTGACACCACCATATTCTGATTGATATGGCATATTTATCCTGAACTGAAACATTTTAAAGGGACACACGGCAATCTTGATTTTTTTAAAAACTTTTTTTTCATATTACTATATTGTTGATTACACTTCACCAATAATCCTATAGCAGAATAACAAATTTTAAATATATGCAATCAGATTTAAAGTCAAAATGATACTGAATACTGAGAGACTTATTTTACTGCTTGATAAAGACTTCAAGATTGCCATGTGTCCCATTAAAATGTAAGAAAAATCCTGATGTACCCCCTTAAAAAACGAACAAACTATAGTGGTGTCGTAAGTTTTCCTACATAACTTGCATATTTGCTAGTGTTGGGAATCGGCTGAAAATTCATGAACGATCAGCAGAATATTTAACCGACCGATGATCGATCACTAATCGATTAAACATGGCTGTTATAAATGACAAGTATTTTGAAGGAAAGAAACACATTTAAGGTATGTTCTGGTAATAAAGCAACTGAATGAAACTGACCAACATATATTTTAAAAAGTAAGTTGTGATTTGCAAAATTGAAATTTATTTTATTTTCTTGTATACTTTAGTACAAGAGAATGAAATAAGCCGTAATTTTCAACAACTGAGTAAAGTCGATCATGAAAAACTGTAATCGATTAATCAGATCAAAGGCATAACTGATCGATGATAGATCAAATCGATTTAATTGGAACAACACTTATTTCTTATTTTGTTTTAACTTATTTTATTTCCAGTATTTATACAATCTGTGAAAATGTACATAATACAAAATGTGAAAAAGGATTGGAACGAAAGCAGTTGTTTATAGAGTTCCTTTCTTATTTGCAATCATTAATACTAGATGGGGTTGTGTTTGTAACAAAAACATATGTCTCCCCTCACACTCTCATAATTATGAACCAACCTGGCTCTGCACATCAGCGGGATATGGTGAACATTTGTGCCAATTTATTTCAAAATCCCTCAAGCAGTTCAAGAGATATGGAGACAATATAGGGCATATGACCTTCGACCTCTAAGTGTGACCTTGACCCTGAACGAATGGGCTGGTTGTGCTCTGCCAGTCGTCTCGATATGGTGAACATTTGTGCCAAGTTATTTTAAAATACCTCAAGCGGTTCAAGAGACATCGAGATATGGACACGAAATGTAGTGTATAATAGTATGACCTTCGAATTCTAAGTGTGACCTTGAACAGACGTGGCTGAAAGTTACGCTCTGCATGTCGTCTCGATATGGTACATTTGTGCCAATTTATTTTAAAATCCCTCAAGCAGTCCAAGAGAGCGGACATGAAATATAGTGCATATGACCTTCGATTTCTAAATATGACCTTGACCTTAAACACTGTGGCTGAAAGTTGCGCTCTGCATGTCGTCTGGATGTGGTGAACATTTGTGACGTTATTTCAAAATCCCTCAAGTGGTTCAAAAGATATGGAGCGGACACGACTTGTGACAAACAGATGGACAGACAGACGATGACCTTCGACCTCTAAGTTTGACCTTGACCTTGAATGGACGTGGCTGGATGTTGCGCTCTGCATGACGATACGGTGAACATTTGTGCCAGGTAATTTCAAAATCCCTCGAGCGGTTCGAGATATGGAGCGGACAAGACTTGTGACGGACAGTGTGTGGGGAGACATTATAAATTAATTATTAAAATAATTAAAAATTGTTTTAAAATATTAATAACTGTTGATTATAATGAACCAATTATACATTTATACATTTAGTAGAATAACGAAGGAAACCGAAATCTGAAAAATGTATTTAATTATATGCAAGCAGATTGAAAGTCAAAATAATACTGGATTAATAAATCGCGAGGCTAATTTCAATCAAGATCGCCAGGTGTCCCTTTAAAATGTAAAGGTACTTCAAGAAAAATCCTGATGTTCTCCCTTTAAAAAATGAAACAGCTGCACATGTATCTCCCTTTAACTTGATATACTTTAAAATAGACTCATGTAAGTACCTAATGTCTAGCTATCAGATACACTTCCACAATCTGTGCCATAAATCAGAATAGCTCAAATATTTCCACATGAAGCTGGTAGCATGTGCTTGCATGTGGTTGATAGATAACTGCCAAAGAACAACTGTGCTTCTGGGTAAAATATTACTTAAATGACCTCTCAAATTAAGGATTTGGTGCAACTGAAGATAGGTAATTAAGCCAGCATATGTTTTATG
This sequence comes from Cyrtodaria siliqua, assembly GCA_037043455.1. Classification (NCBI taxonomy): domain Eukaryota; kingdom Metazoa; phylum Mollusca; class Bivalvia; order Adapedonta; family Hiatellidae; genus Cyrtodaria; species Cyrtodaria siliqua. The sequence goes on from JAWPHD010011963.1 coordinate 76,655, forward strand.
TATATACAAACAATCCATTTTTATCAAAACTGTTGTTGATTGGAACCACCTGCATGGCAGTGTCATCCACACAAACAGAGCAGAGATTTTTTGTTTTTTGTTTTTTGTTCTTCATATTTTTTATATTGTAGAGCAGAGATCTGTTACTCAGTACCACACTGTATTGTAGAGCAGAGATCTGTTACTCAGTACCACACTGTATTGTAGAGCAGAGATCTGTTACTCAGTACCACCCTGTATTGTAGAGCAGAGATCTGTTACTCAGTACCACACTGGGGGCTTTCTTTAATAGCCAGTAGGTGGGTGATTTACTCACAGCCAGAAGGTGGGTGATTGGCTCACAGCCAGTAGGTGGGTGATTTACTCACAGCCAGTAGGTGGGTGATTTACTCACAGCCAGTACGTGGGTGATTTACTCACAGCCAGTAGGTAGGTGATTTACTCACAGCCAGTAGGTGGGTGATTTACTCACAGCCAGAAGGTGGGTGATTTACTCACAGCCAGTAGGTGGGTGATTTACTCACAGCCAGTAGATGGGTGATTTACTCACAGCCAGTAGGTGGGTGATTTACTCACAGCCAGTAGGTGGGTGATTTACTCACAGCCAGTAGGTGGGTGATTTACTCACAGCCAGTAGGTGGGTGATTTACTCACAGCCAGTAGGTGGGTGATTTACTCACAGCCAGTAGATGGGTGATTTACTCACAGCCAGTAGGTGGGTGATTTACTCACAGCCAGTAGGTGGGTGATTTACTCACAGCCAGTAGGTGGGTGATTTACTCACAGCCAGTAGGTGGGTGATTTACTCACAGCCAGTAGGTGGGTGATTTACTCACAGCCAGTAGGTGGGTGATTTACTCACAGCCAGTAGGTGGGTGATTTACTCACAGCCAGTAGATGGGTGATTTACTCACAGCCAGTAGGTGGGTGATTTACTCACAGCCAGTAGATGGGTGATTTACTCACAGCCAGTAGATGGGTGATTTACTCACAGCCAGTAGATGGGTGATTTACTCACAGCCAGTAGGTGGGTGATTTACTCACAGCCAGTAGGTGGGTGATTTACTCACAGCCAGAAGGTGGGTGATTGGCTCACAGCCAGTAGGTGGGTGATTTACTCACAGCCAGTAGGTGGGTGATTTACTCACAGCCAGTAGGTGGGTGATTTACTCACAGCCAGTAGGTGGGTGATTTACTCACAGCCAGTAGGTGGGTGATTTACTCACAGCCAGAAGGTGGGTGATTTACTCACAGCCAGTAGGTGGGTGATTTACTCACAGCCAGTAGATGGGTGATTTACTCACAGCCAGTAGGTGGGTGATTTACTCACAGCCAGTAGGTGGGTGATTTACTCACAGCCAGTAGGTGGGTGATTTACTCACAGCCAGTAGATGGGTGATTTACTCACAGCCAGTAGGTGGGTGATTTACTCACAGCCAGTAGATGGGTGATTTACTCACAGCCAGTAGGTGGGTGATTTACTCACAGCCAGTAGGTGGGTGATTTACTCACAGCCAGTAGATGGGTGATTTACTCACAGCCAGTAGGTGGGTGATTTACTCACAGCCAGTAGGTGGGTGATTTACTCACAGCCAGTAGATGGGTGATTTACTCACAGCCAGTAGATGGGTGATTTACTCACAGCCAGTAGGTGGGTGATTTACTCACAGCCAGTAGGTGGGTGATTTACTCACAGCCAGTAGGTGGGTGGTTTACTCACAGCCAGTAGGTGGGTGATTTACTCACAGCCAGTAGGTGGGTGATTTACTCACAGCCAGTAGGTGGGTGATTTACTCACAGCCAGTAGGTGGGTGATTTACCCCGCCTTAAACTTTGGTCAGCTGACCAGCTGCTTTATGCAGTCTCCAATACAAAAACATGAGTGTTTTTTAATCCTTATATAAGTGGTACCACAAAACGATACCATTTCCAATGACGAAAAGTATGTTTATTCCGAACTTGAGTGAAAAAATTCCCAATCTAAAATAAAAATCAAAAGAAATACTACAAGAGAATTAATGGATACATGGTAATGTGTTTGCAAAGTATTAAAGCATACAATGAATACTGCTTTTGTTGGATAGTGAAAATTCCAATTTAAAGACACACACCGCAGTCGTGAAGTATTTGAAATTGGTGTCTCAATTTATATATGCAGTATCATTTTTACTTTTATCCTGGTTACAATTCACTATTTCGTCTTATTATAATAAAAGTTTTAATATATTATTTGTGCAATAATATCAAAAATTAATAATATGCAAAAACAAATTGCTTAATACTATTCTTATAATTAATATTAATGACTGAGCAAATGCAAGTTATGCAGAAAAACTAGCGGGACGCCGTGAGTTTTTAAAAAATAAAGATTGCCATGTGTCCCTTTAAGGCAAAACAAAGCAAATTTTCCCAATTGACTGGGTACTGGTACCGTTCCCAAAAAGGGTAAAATAAATTGCCGCATGAAGAATTATAAATCACTTGCCTACTTGTAGAACTTTCCTTGAGGTAACAGGACTACAGTAACACTAACTGTTCCAGAGACCCTTGGCTGCTTTACTGCAACTTAATGCAGATGCAGCGCTGTGGTCTAGAGGTACAGTAATGGACCCAGGATCGTGGGTTTGATCCGAGCCATGACAGGGGCGTAGCTGTGCCTAAATCAGTGTGTTACTAAGGCACAAGGTCTTAGTGAGTGGGGGGGTTCCCAGGAATTTTTTTTATATAGAAAGAAGCCAAATCTTGCATTTGACAGTATTTTAAGCAGC